>VMDO01003743.1:73595-103802 GCA_007922755.1 Pedetes capensis | reverse complement strand
TTTTATTAATGATTAAAGTTCATCACTAGACTTGCTAGAGGTTGGTGTTATTATAGTTGGTTGATAATTTAATGTCAAAATCTTCCTATAAGAAGTCATTTGGCTAAAAGTAGAGAAGAAAGTAGATTTAGAATTAATTTAAATGTGCTTTTTTTTTTTTTTTTTTTGGTGCCTAGAGCATTAATCTGTTACATATGCTTAGGGTGTGAATGTCATTTCTTTGTGACCCTGTTGCTGTTAGGTGCCTTCGAGTCAGATCCAACTCATAGTGACCCCGTGTGCAAGAGAACGAAACACTCCCTGACACTATGCCATGCCCAGCACAGTGTCAGTGCTTCTCTGCTATTCACAGGGTTTTCAATGGCTGATTGTTTTGGGGGTGGGCTGCCAGGTCCTTCTTTCATTTTAACAATATTGGGGATCAAACCCAGGGCCTCAGAGTGCATAGAGCAGCACTCTACCAACTGAGCCATATAGCAAGTTTTTAAGAAGATCATTTAAAAATGCCTGGTTTTTATAGCTGTGACTCTTGGTACTTTATTTTTTTCTAATGTAAACCAGCTTTAAAGTTTTGAGCTGGAGAAAAGTCCTGCTTTAATACAGCATTTATTTTGAATATATATATATATATATTTTTTTTTTTTTTGCCTAAGGCAAAGGTTGGGAAGAATTAAAAGTTTTGGATATATATTATTCCTTTGGTGTTTTAAGTAGTAATGTTCTTTTGTGAGGTTATATTTTTACTTATTTTATTAATTATAAATTAAATGTTTTGAGAGCATTGTCATTGTACATGTGCTTATATACTTGTCTAAACAGCTTTTCATTTGGTATTTTAAATTGTCATGTTTCTAGCTCCACAATATTTCCTTTGCAGCAAACATGTTTATTTATATAACTAGCAATTAATAAGGTGAGAGCCACTCATTTTATATACTTGTCTAGTGTTGTTCCTTAATGCTCAAAAAGAGTATTCAAAAGTCTCTGATGTTCTGTCATGATTTACGAGAAAGATGAGGAATATAGTAAAATTACCCACAAAACCATATTTAATTTGTCATATTATAGCTGATAGTTTAATATTCAAACAGTGTAAATAAACTTACTCTCAGTGAACTTTTTTGTAACTTTTCTTTGTCATTTATTGATAAACTCAACATCTAACACAATGATATTATAATACACTGAGAAACAGTATCCTCAGGTATATTGGTTGCTTTGAGAAGTTTTGCAATTAAGGTATTCTAAAAACATGAGAGTCAGCTCTCCTAATAATATAGGATAAATTAAAATTAATTTAGACAGCAGAAATAGGCAGTATTCTCCTGTTAGGCTAGAAGTCTTTATAATAGGTATTGGTTTTTGGCCCTTTATGAAACAAAAAAATAAATTTTTAAAATCCTAGTTTTGAGCATTAAAAGTTCATGCAGTAATTATTTTAGTATGCTTTGTCTCTTTTTTATAGCAAGTTAGTTTCCTGTAACACCTTTTAAAGCTTTATTTTGTTAAAAGTATGTGAATGTTATGATAGGTGATTTATTAATTGTTGTTAGGTTCCATTAAGTCAGGTCAGACTCATAGGACCCCTATATACAACAGAATGAAACACTCCCTGACACTGTGCTACGTCCAGCACTATGTCAGTGCTTCTTTGCTATTCATAAGGTTTTTGATGGCTGATTGTTTCAGGATTGTTTCAAGACTGGGTTACCATGTCCTTCTCCCATTTTTGTGGTGCTGGGACTCGAACTCAGGGCCTTTGAGAGTTCAGAACAATGCTCTACCAACTGAGCTAAACCCCAGTTCTCATTAATTGTTAGATAATTCAAAAGGAAAGCAAAATACCTCTTTTTTATTGCTAATGTAATTGCTGTGAAAAATCTTTTTGCATTTATGTATTCTTCATATTAATCAGTGCTATTGACGGCCTTCTTTATGCCACAGATAGTGGTAGATATAGCACTGAACATAGTATTCAAATCCTTATTCCAATGGATGTATTTATTATGGTTCAACTTGTGATTTTTCACCTTTATGGTATTGTAAATGTGATGTGTAATCTGTACAAACTTCTTGAATTTTGAATTTTGATCTTCTTCTGGGCTAGTGATACACAGCAATAAGCATTGCTGGGCAGCCTCAGTGAGTTGTAGCTTCCAGTTAGTCATATGATCATGAGGGTGAGTAGCCAGTACTCTACAGTATTCTGTGTTGTTTGGCTAGGATGTTATATAGCTTAGCTGTATTAAATGCATTCTTGATCTAGTGATACTTTAAACTCATGGTAGTCTCATCAGGATGTAAACCCATTACAAGTGGAGGAGCATCTGTGTTTATTCCATATCTACATACTCATGCATGTGCAAATACTGTATTCAGTAAGTAACCTCAAACTGCAGTTTTCCTTGGCATTTCACTTTTCAAGTCTTCACTCTTTTACCCTCTTTCATATTTACCCATATTAACTCACATATGTAACTAGTATAGATAAACTTACTACCATTGCACCAGCATTCTTAGCTTCTAGCAATCTTGCATCTTTCTGGTTATCTTGGACTAGATGTAATCAATCACACTGTTCCACCTAAGTTCAGATGTTGTTGAGGAGTTTGAAAAACAGTTTTACTAGAAAAATAAGTGGAAAATACCAAAGAAAGTAAAACAAAAATGACAAAAAAATGCATAAAGATGCATTATTTGTCATTAGCTTCTACTTTCAGAATATGAAAAAGACATACCTTTTTAATTTTTTCCTGCTAAAGTATAACTAAAAAAAACCCCCTGGATATTGCATATGAAACAGTCTCTGAAAGTTAGAAGAAAGCACATTGGCTAGAATCCTTGGGATCTAAATAACTGTATGGCAGTGGGTTCCATGGGGTTTCTTTTTGCCTAATTTGCTCCAGACTAGATGGTGGAGAGTTGAATAACTCAGAAATACCAATGGACACAATACAAAATCTACTCTCTGTAGTCAAAAGACCAGAAAACATCTATTAGCAAGACTATTATTTATAGCCCTTCTCCCATCAAACACCGTAGAAACAACAGATGCTAGTTAGGAAGGGAATTTAGACTTCCATCCTTACTTACCATTCTGTAATGAGGTTTCCTTCCTTCTCTCCCCTGGGGTGATACGAAAGAAAATGGAGCCAGGAGCCAGGGCATTCTTTCACCTTGAGATGAAAGCCTCCTTCCCTCTCAGTGTCAGGATAGGCCATGTAGGGAGCCTTGCACCCAAACCAGATGTTGATGAGGTACTCCCCTCTTTCCCTGTTGTGAAGGTATCAAGAGATATGTAATAGGAGTCAAGATTTTCATTACCACTTAGAGGTAATAAAGATGTCTCACCCTGGTTTTAACGGAGATTGTGTGGGGAACAATAAACTAGCATCCTTACTTCTCCCAGCCAGAGCTGTATCATTGGAGACTTTCTCATCAGTGGGAAGCTGAATTCCCAATTATGCCCAGCAATATGATAAACAAAAGAACAACAAACAAAAAATCCATGCAAAGGCACATTGTGATAGTTAATTTTCTGTCAATTTGATTGGGCCAGGTTGTGCAGAAATGTCAGTTTTTGGATGTTTCTGCAAGGATTTTTTGGGGGTAAGATTACTGTTTAAATCTGTCAACTCTGAGTAAAGCAGATTTCCTGCTATAATGTGGATGGGCAACATTGCATCAATTGAAGGCCATAACTAGGGTAACAAGTGGCTTTCCTTAAGCAAGAAGGAATTCCATTAACAGGATGAGTCAAATTGCAGCATTAGCTCTTCCCTGAGTTTGTATCCTAACATTCTTTAGGTTTGAACTGTGACACCTGCCCTTCCTTGCTGATTTTGAAGTTGCCAGACTCCATAATTGCATAAGCCAGTACTTTAAAATACATCTCTCTATATAATCTGTACTCTTCCTATTGATTCTGTTTCTCTGGAGACCTTGACTTAGACATCATAGCCAAACTTCCTAAAACTAAATAAAAATTAAAGGTCTTGAAAGCAACCAGAGAACAAAGGCATTTTACATATGGGAGAAAAGCAATTGGAATGATGGTCGATTTTTCATCAGGAACCATAGAAACCAGAAAAAAATGGAACAACTATCCTACCAATTGTTGAAAGAGAACAATACTTCTGGAATAAGTGGTGGTGAGAAATCAGCATTTTCTCAGATTAAGGAAAACTAACAGAATTTGTACCATATAGCCTAAGAACTTCTAAGGGAAATTATCTAAACCAAAAGGAAATGATAAATGCAGGAGTCCTGGAACATTATTATTGTTGCCATCAATTTGAGCCCAACTCGTAGCAACCCTCATAGGGTTTATAGTGACCCTCATAGGGTTTTCAGTGCCTGATTTATTTTTTATTTTTTATTTATTTATTTATTTATTTATTTATTTTTGCGGTACTGGGGGTTGAACCCAGGGCCTCACACTTGCATGGTTTGTAAGTACTGGACAACTGAGCTGCGCCCCAGCCCATTTTTTACTTTATTTGAGACAGTGTCTCGCTAAGTTACGCAGACTGCCTCTGGTCTCGAATTTGCGATCCTCCTGCCTCTGCCTCCCGAGCTGCTGGGATTACAGGTGTGGGCCACAGCACTGGGCAGTGCCTGATTGTTTTGAGATAACTTTGGGAGTGGATTGCCATGTCCTTCTCCCTTTCTTGCGGTGCTGGGGATTGAACCTGGATTCTTGGAGAGTGCAGAGTAGCATTCTACCAACTGAGCTAAAGGAAAGAACAAATGGAAAAGAAGAAAGTAGGTAAATAAAGTAGACTTTGCCTTTTTGAATTTTCTAAATTATGTTTGATTGTGAAGGGAGAAATTCTAACACTATCTGATGTGGTTCTCCATGTGAAGGAAAATGTATGACAATTATACTGTAAACAATGGCTAAATAAGGAACATAAAAGGAGATAAAGATTCTAAAATGCTGGCACTAGTAGTGCTATCAATTTTTATTATGAATATTCCAAATTTCTCTACACCTTTTTCCACAAGCGTTTTTACCATAAGCCTTAATGCTTTCTTTATTAAACATATTTTGAATGCAGGATGCTAAACTATTAAAACCATTTGGAGCTAGTTCATATTTATTCATGTATATTTTAGAAACCATAAACAATTTAAAATGTAGTAGAAAATAGTTCTCTCTGTCTCTCTGTCTCTCTCTGTCTCTCTCTGTCTCTCTCTCTCTCTCTCTCTCTCTTTCTCTTTTTTATGGTACTGGGGTTTGAACCCAGGGCCTTATGCTTGCATGCTTTGCAAGTGCTGGACCACTGAGCTGCACCTCAGCCTTTTTTTTTTTTTTTTTTTTTTTTTAACTTTTTGAGACAGGGTCTCGCTAAGTTTTGCAGACTGCCTTGGGTCTCGAACTTGCCATCCTCCTCCCTCCGCCTCCTGAGCTGCTATTTTTTCCGTAATTTCTAAGAACCTAGAGTACAATATGCCTGCAGCTATACCAGGTGCTGTAGGCTTGGGAGAAGGACCTGGCAGCTCACTCTTAAAAACAATCAGCCACTGAAAACCCTATGAATAGCAGAAAAGCATGGCACAGTGTTGGGTGGTGTTTCATCTCTTATACATAGGGTCACTATGAGTTGAACTCAATTTGACAGCACCTAACAACAACAACAATAACAACAACAAAATAATATATAATAGTAATCACTATAGACTTAATTTTAATCATGTATTTTGATTGAGAATAAGGAAATGATCTTATTTTTAACAACTTTAAGATATAATACATATGCCATAAAATTCACCTAAAATTTATAGTCACTATTTTTGTATATTCATAAAATTGTGTAATTATCACCACAATCTAATTTTAGAACATTTTTCTCATCCAAACCTAAAACCCTGTACCTATTAGCAGTCACTCTCCAACTACATCCCTACTGGCCCTAGGTAACCATTGGTCTACATTATGTTTCTGCAGATTTACATCTTCTAAGCATTTTCAACAGCAAACAAAACAAGGCACTGTATATGAATAGAATCACATAATTTATAGTTTTTTTGTGACTGGATTCTTTGACTTAGCATAATGTTTTTATGTTTTATCCATTTTTTAAGTTATATTAGTACTTTTTTTATTATTAATATTCCAAAATCTGAATATACTACATTTTATTTATCAGTTCATTAGTTTGTGGTCATTTGAGTTATTTCCACTTTTTGGCTATTATGAGTAATTCTAAATGAATGTATATTTTTATTTTTCTTGAGTATACACCTAGGGTTGAAATTACTGGGTCACATCATTGATCTATGTTTTTAATATTTTGAGGAATTGTCAAAATTTATCTAGCTGTGCCATTTTATATTGTCATCTGCAGTTGGTTCCTGGTTCTCTATATCCTTGCTAACTCTGTTTTCCATTAAAATGAAACAACAACAACTAGCTATTATAATCAGTTTGGATTTGCATTTAGGACTTTGATCTATTTTGAGTTAATAATTGTGTATGATGTGAGGAAGGAATACAACTTCATTCTTTTGCAGGTGTATAGCCAGTTGTTGCCAACACCGTTTGTTGAGAAGAATATATTATCCAAGGAATCTATTCTGTATACAAGTACATGATATCTCCAAGTAGAGAAAATTATTCTTCCTCTTTTCCAGTTTGGATGCTTTTTATTTGTTTTTCTTACGTAATTGTCCTGGCTGGATCTCCAGTGCAATTTGCATAAAGCTGCAATAGCTTCACAGTAACATGGAAGCCCCCATAGTATGGCTAACTGACAAACAAGTGAGGGTTAAGTTTGGTATCAGTTTAATACTTGTTTCCTTGAATGAGTTAGAATGTATTCTCTGTTTTTTGGTAGAGTTTGTAGAGAGTTTGTATTAATTTTTAAGTATTTTAAAATTAATTTATTCAGTCTACTTGTTATATCAGTGTGTTTAGATTTTTTGATTTTTGGGACCAGATATTGCTGTGTAGCCCTGGCTGGCCTAGAATTCATGATCCTCCTGTCTCAGCCTTTCAAGTTCTGGGATTACAAGTAAGTACCACTGCATCTCCAGGTCCTTTTTCATATTTTAACTTGAGACAGAGTCTTGCTCTGTTATGCAGGCTGGAACCTGTGATCCTCCTGTGTTTGCTTCAAGAGTCCTGAGATTTATAGGCATGGACCTCTGAGCCTGGCTTGTTCCCTTTCTTATATTTGTATTGTCTACATCATTAATTTCCATTTTAGTCTTTATCATACCTAGCCGTCTACTTGTTTGGGGCTTACTTTGTTCCTTTTTGAGTTCTTAAGATTTTTAAAAAGTCACTTGAATGATGTAGAATACTGGTTACTAGAGATTGGGAAGGGGCGGGGAATGTAAATAAAGGGAGGCATGATGTATGCTTGCTTTGAAATATCACATTGCACACTATTAATATGTACAATTAATACACATTAATAAAAATAAAACTTAAAAAATTTAAAAATAAAACGCTGAGGATGTACCTCAGTAGTAGAGTACTTACCCAGTGCGTGCAAGGCCCTGCGTTCAATCCCCAACACTATAAAAATTAATTAATTAATTAATTAATTAAAAGGGTAATTAGGTTGTTGGTTTGATATCATCCTTCTTTTTAAATATGGACATTCACAGTTATAAATTTCCACCTGAATACTATAATTCATCATCCTATAATTTTTGGTATGTTTTCATTTTCATTCATGTAAAATATTTTTTTGTCTTCCTTGACATTTCTCTGTTGATCCATCAGTTGTTTAAAAAATATTGCTTGATTTTCACAGAAATTTTCCAAGTTTCTGTCCATTTTCAATATCTGTTCTATTTATTTATTCATTTTCGTTTTTTTGAGACAAGGTTTCTCTGTGTGGCTCAGGCTGTCCTGGAACTTGTTCTATATACCAGGCTGACTTTGAACTCCTGTTGTTCCTCCTGCCTCAGCCTTGTGAATGCTGGGATTACAGGTGTGTGCTGCCACACTTGGCTGTAATTTCTACTTTAATTCCATTGTGATAGGAGAATTTAGGTTTGGTGACCTCACTTCTGAGTTTGTTGAGGCTTAATGTCCTAACTTATGATTGATTATGTAAAATTTTCCATGTGCACTTGAGGTGCATGAATATTCTGCTGTTCTTAGTGTGGGTGAGTTGTTCTATAGTCGTAGATGTTTGTAGTGTTATTGATAATTTGTCTAAATTTTCTGTCCCATATAGAAGAGGAATATTTACATCTCTAAATTTTATTGTTGAATTATTTGTATTTCTCTTCAGTTCCATTGGTTTGTGCTTTATAATTTTATATTTTTCTAGTTACACATTTTGAAATTTTTGAATTTTTGTATCATCCTGATGTTTTGACCCTTTTATTATTGTGGTTTTTTCTATCTCCAACGTGTTTTTTAATATATATATATATTCTGTGTTTCCCAATATTGTTATGACCACTTCATATCTCTTTTGGTTGCCATTTGCATGCTATGTTATTCTTGACTTTTGAATCTATTTCTTTGAATGTACAGTTTGTCTCTTGTGCAGATATAATTATATAATACTGTGTAAAACCATTTTTTAAAAATCATTCAAGAGAAGAAAGAAGAAATATCCAAATATGTTATCATTTAAAATTGCCTTTATAGGCCATGTTGGAGAGGAAGCTGCCACTTGCCAACCGAGAGCCTACTGGAACTATTCTTCAGTAAAGTGTGGCGATGGGTGGATGGCTAAAATTCCTAGCTTGAGAACTATAGCCTCTCAGTGGTCTTACTACATTTCTTTTAGTTTTACTGAACAAATGTTTCTTAGATTATTTTAAGCTCTTTGATTGTTTTTGAATGATTGCTTTTGAGTAACTGATGTTGCTACTTTGACCTGCTTAAAAGATGCCTCTCTGAGGTTTTCTCCAGCTCCTCACATTGCCCTTGTATAAATTCCTACCACCCTCCTCCTATTTCTTAAATCTACTTTAAAATAGTACTTGTGCTGTTACACAAATTCTGATTATCTTGCAATCAATGAAGATTTGGGAGTCATGACATTCTCTTTATTCCCATTGTCTTGACAGATTTAAAGGTTTGTTTATATCATATTGTCAGAAGAGAGTACCTCAACCTTTGGTTTGTTGCTTTCTTTTTGTAATTTTTTTAAAAACACAAGATTCCTTTTTTCTTTTTTGTTGTATAAATAAATTCTGAGATGTACATTTTGTGAATTTTAGGATATGTTTTGGGATTTTGTTTTAGTGAATTACCATCATGTCAAATATTAATTTAAACCTTAATAATTGAAGAACCATTCTTATTTTCTACATGGATAATCAGATAAATATAGAAAAATTCCACAAAATTCTAGTAAATTTTTGTTAGTGTATCATGTGTATCTATCACCAAATGAAATGGCGGGTGTTTTTTAGATTGCAAATGGTTTGACCAGCAATTTTAGACTTAAAAATAGAAATAAGCCATGTTATGAATTAAACTTTTCATGATGAATTGACAATTTTGATTCATCTTGCATTTCTCCTGTATTTCTGAGATTAGCTGACATTATCAAATTGGAATTTAGTTCTTTTGAGTGGTAAGTCTGTGTTCACAGAACTTTAAGTCTTTTCCTATAAAATCTGCCTAACAAAGATGGGACCTAATCCCATGTTTAAACAACTTTAAGATTTAAGGCTATTCTATATTATTGTTGTTGTTGTTGTTAGGTGCCATCGAGTCGAGTCCGACTCATAGCGACCCTATGTACAGCAGATCGAAACACTTCCCGATTCTGTGCCAGGCAAACGATCTTATTTATGTTTAAGCCCATTGTTGCAGACACTGGGTCAATCCATCTGGTGGAGGGTTTTCCTCTTTTGTGTAGACCTGCCACTCTTCCAAACATGATGTCCTTCTCCAGCGATTGTTCTCTCCTGACTACATGTCGGAAATATGTAAGACGCAGTCTGGCCATTCTTGCTTCCAAGGAGCACTCTGGTTATACTTCTTCTAGGACAGATTTGTTGGTTCTTTTGGCAGTCCATGGTATATTCAATAGACGTCTCCAGCACCACAATTCAAAAGCATCAATTCTTTTTCTATCTCTCTTGTTCAATGTCCAGCTTTCACAACCATATGATGCCACTGAAAATACCATGGCATGAGTCAGACGCACCTTCATCTTCAATGTGACATCTTTGCTTTTCAATACTCTAAAGAGGTCTTTTGCCACAGCTTTTCCTAGAGAAATGCGTCTTTTGATGTCTTGACTGCTACTTCCGCGGGGGTTGATGATAGAGCCAAGCAAAGCAAAATCTTGGACAACCGCAATCTTTTCTCCATTTATTGTGAAGTTGCATGCTGACCCAGTCATAAGGATTTTTGTTTTGTTGATGTTGAGTCATAACCCATATTGAAGGCTATGATCTTTGATCTTCATCAGTAAATGTTTTAAATCCTCTTCACTTTCAGCAAGCAGAGTTGTGTCATCTGCATAATGCAGGTTGTTAATGAGTCTTCCTCCAACCTTGATGCCACGTTCTTCCTCATAAAGTCCAGCTTCTCGGATTATTTGCTCAGAGTATAAATTGAAGAGATAGGGTGAAAGTATACAGCCCTGACGCACACCTTTCTCAACTTTAAACCACTCAGTGTTTCCTTGTTCTATTTGAACAACTGCCTCCTGGTTCATGTACAGATTTCTCATGAGCACAATTAGGTGTTCTGGTATTCCCATTTTCCGAAGTGTTATCCATAATTTGTTATGATTCACACAGTCAAATGCTTTTGCATAGTCAATAAAACATAGATAGACATCTTTTTGATATTCTCTGCTTTCAGCTAATATCCACCTGACATCAGCAATGATGTCCCTGGTTCCCCACCCTCTTCTGAATCCTGCTTGATTTTCCGGTAATTCCCTATCTATATACTGCTGCAGTCACTTCTGAATGATCTTTAGTAGAATTTTGCTTGTGTGTGCTATTAATGATATTGTCCTATAGTTTGCACATTCAGTTGGATCCCATTTTTTGGGAATAGGCACAAATATGGATCTCTTCCAGTCAGTTGGCCAAGTAGCTGTTTTCTAAACCTGTTGGCACAAACATGTTAACACCTCCAGTGCTGCATCTGTTTGTTGCAACATCTCTATTGGTATCCCATCAATTCCTGGAGCCTTGTATTTCACCAGTTCTTTCAAGGCAGCTTCCACTTCGTCCTTCAACACCATTGGTTCCTCTTCGTATGCAACCTCTTGGAATGATTGGTCACCTACCAATTCTTTCTTATATAATGACTCTGTGTATTCTTCCCATCTTCTTTTGATGTTTCCTGCATCATTTAATATTTTCCCTGTAGAATCTTTCACTACTGCCACGCAAGGCTTCAATTTTTTCTTCACTTCCTTAAGCTTGAGAAACACAGTGTGTTCTTCCCTTTTGGTTTTCTGCCTCCAACTCCTTGCACATGTCATTATAATATTTGTTTTTGTCTTCTCCAGCTGCCTTCTGAAATCTTCTGTTTAGTTCCTTAACTTCCTCATGTCTTCCTTTTGCTTTAGCTGCTTGACATTCAAGGGCAAATTCTACTGTCTCTTTTGACATGTAATTTGGTCTTTTCTTTTTTTCTTGTCTTTTTAAGAACTTTTTGCTTCCTTCTTGAATGGTATCTTTTATGTCATGCCACAACTCGTCTGGTCTCCTATCATTTGTGTCTAATGCATTAAACCTATTTTTGAGGTGGTCTCTGAACTCAGGTGGGATACACTCAAGGTCATACCGTGGCTCTCGTATACTTGTTCTAATTTTCTTCAGCTTCAGTTTGAACTTGCATATGAGAAGTTGATGGTCTGATGCACAGTCAGCACCTGGTCTTGTTTTGACATTTTGTATAGAGCTTTTCCATCGTCTCTTTCCACATATGTAGTCAGTTTGATTCCTGTATGTTCTGTCTGGTGAAGTCCATGTGTATAGTCTCCGTTTATGATGTTGAAAAAAATGTATTAGTAATGAAAAGGTCATTGGTCTGACAAAATTCTTTCATGCGATCTCCAGCTTTGTTTCTGTCACCAAGACCATATTTTCCAACTACTGGGCCTTCTTCTTTGTTTCCAACCTTTGCGTTCCAGTCACCAGTGATTATCAGTATGTCTTGATTGCATGTTTGATCTATTTCAGATTGTAGAAGCTGATAGAAATCTTCCCTTTCTTCATTTGTGGCCTTAGTGGTGGGTGCATAAATTTGAATAATAGTCACATTAACTGGCCTTCCTTGTAGATGTATGAACATTATTCTATCACTGACAACATTGTATTTCAGGACAGATCTTGAAATGTCTTTTTTGATGATGAATGCCACCCCATTTCTCTTTAGTTTGTCATTCCCATCATATAGACTATATGGTTGTCTGACTCAAAATGGCTTATGCCGGTCCATTTTAGCTCACTGATGCCTAGAATGTCAATGTCTTTGTGCTCCATTTCTCTTTTAACGATTTCTAATTTTCCTAGATTCATACTATGTACATTCCATGTTCCAATTACTAATGGATGTTTACAGTTGTTTTTCCTCATTTTGAGTTGTGCCACATCAGCAAATGGAGGTCCCTGGGGCTTTACTCCATTTCCGTCATCACGGTGGACTCTACTTTGAGGAGGCAATTCTTCTCCAGTAGTCTTTTGAGTGCCTTCCAACCTGGAGGGCTCATTTTCAGCACTATATCTGACAGTGTTTCCTTGCTATTCATAGGGTTTTCAATGGCTAATTGTTTTGGGAGTGGTTCGCCAGGTCCTACTCCCTAGTCTGTCTTAGTCTGGAAGCTCAGCTGAAAACCTGTGCACCATGTGTATCCTTGCTCATATCTGAGGTACCAGTGGCACATCTCTCAGCCTCATCACAACACACAAGACCACACAGTGCTGCAAACTGACAGATGTGTGGGGGATTCTATATTATTCGGCCTGATGTTCTTATCTTATTTACTCTTTAGTTATTACGTGTAATAATTTGCTTACCTTTATTCTATGATTACCTGAAGGAATGTAACATACCTGCCAAAATTTCTACTTTGGATTTTCTTAATCCTTCTATTAGATTAATTAACTAAAAGCAGAAATTTTTGAAGTCAGAAATACCTGGATCAGAACTCTCCGCTCCCGACTCCTATGTTTACTAAGTGTGTGACCTTGGGAAAACTTGTTAAACATGACTTTTAAGTTTTTTCATCAGTGTATGAGAGAATAATCCATGGAATCTCTTCACAGGAGTATTGTAGACATGCAGTGAAAAACAAATGTTGTATAGCCAGTAATTAAGCCCTTAGTAATTCTTAGCTTTTATAGTTATTATATTTAGCATGTCAGTTTTCTAGCAGCTGCAGTGCCTTTGCAAATGACTGATTACTAATTACTGTACTTCTCAAAATAATACAATACAGATTCGTATGGAAAATTTTTTAGAAATATCCACTTAAGAGAAGGAAATGGTGGCTCAGCCTTTCATAATCTTGGGCTCCTGTTGGAAAGCCAGAATTCTTTTGTTCATTTGGAAAATAAAGAGCTCACTGTGGAATGATGAAAAGGACATACGAAATTCTATAAAAGTATAGCAGAAAACCAATCTAAAACTAACCTAATGTGCCACATATGCCAACTTTTCCCATAATGTTTACTTAATTTTGTTTATTTCTTTTTCTTTTATGTCATGATTTTTAAAATCTTTTATCCTGATAATTAACAACAGTAAAGAAAATGTAGAGTCATTTCGTAGAGTATACCACATCTAACATTGTTTACCACAAGCAATATAAGAATTTTTCTTTTACTTGTTTAAACTTTTGTCTTGAAGTCATCATTCTCTTTTATGTTCTGGCTCAGACTTTGCAAGTTGTTAATGTTAACAGGTTTATCTATTGAAGATTACTATCTAAGATGTAGGGTGTGTTTTTTTAAGTAGTTCCATTAGTGTTACACTTTTTTGTTTTAAGATACATGGAGCACTTGTCACTGATTAGGGTATTTTAACCTTTTGGTTCTTAAATTTCCATCACGTAAGAAATTCTTTGTGCTGCTTTTAAAAACTACGTATGCTAAAGTGGCTTTCTTCCCTGGAAACTCTAAATTCATACATTTAGATAGAGTCTATATTTCTTTTAAAGAGCTGTAAGTTATTCGGCTACCTCTAAGTGAATTGTTCACCATTGTCTTCTTCCATTATACTTATTTGTTTGTCTGTCTGTTCCCTTCAGGTTGCTGTTATGGTTTCTCCCTCTTTTTTTTTTTTTAATCTATTATTGCCTCTGTTGGCATTATGAGGGTGTGCATGTGCGTAGTGTATGGATGGGTATATTTGTGTATGTATTGTATCCCATTGAAATCACTGGGAAATTTTTCCATACAAAAAAGATGAGAAAACCAAGCTCTAACAGAAATGAACTGAGTGTAGAATGGGCTGCTCTTCATTTTTGAAACTTGAGAAAAAAGTGATTTGGGGCTTTAACAAAGAAATAGAAATTTGACTTACATCAAAATTTTCTTTAAATTAATGCCTTGTTTTCCTGGATGTGGAATAAATGATTAGCGAAAGAGAAAAGTTCTTCATAATGGATGATTGGTATAATAGTACAGAGGGGTTATCAAAAAAAGTCATACATGAAAAAAATACAGGCATATTTGCTAAAATAGATGTAGACGTATAACTTAAGGAATAAGATGCCTTGTCTTTTTAAATAGAAACTATCTTACACAGATGTGTTTGTTTCTTGTTTTTCTTTTCCAAAGTATCTTTGTATATATAATATTCAATTAATATAGTATATATAAACACTTGAGGGTAAAATTATTTTAAATGCTACCCATTCTCAAAATGATTTTTCTTTTTTCCTCAAATAGCTTTTGGGAAGAATTTTCCAAGGGAAGTACTTAGTTGACTCAGTGTGTTAAAATTCAAAGTCGGAACTTCTGCTAACATGCTATACTAGTGAGTGGAAAGCCCTCATGTTGTTTTTATTTTATCTCACTTTGAGCCCAGTTCATTAAAAATACCAACTTAACACAAATAAGACATGAACATATTTTTTGGTTAAAATTTTGTTTTGCTACTGTATGCAGAACCTCCTTTTTCAAGGCAATGACAGACAACAGCCTTCTCCCAAATTTTTTAAAATGTGGTCTATACTTTAAAATAGATTAGTTAGACAAATGCTTTCCCTTTTCAAACTCTTACATATAATTTTTAAAAATTTCATCTTGTAATGCCATTTATAAGTTACTTTCTTGTTTTCATGTTTATGTTTGAATTAAATTACGCTCTTGTTTTTGTTGTTGTTTAAACTTAAAGGAGTTAGACATTTTGCAAATTATATGAAACAGGAAAATGTTGAAATGTTATTGAATTTTGACATATTTGGCAGATTAATTGGAATGTTGATTAGAAAAATAGCCTAAAAAGGGCAAAAAGGAAAATGTACTTTGGTTTAATTTTTATACAAATACTTAATAAGATATATGTATTATGATTTAAAGACATATTATGTTTCTTGGCCTCCGTATGATTTGCTAAATTAAGCACTTGCTGTGTCATTTTTCCGTGACATGAAAATTAGTTGCAGGTCATCACTTTCATCTTGAGATTAGAACAATTTTTTAATAGTCTGTTCTCGAACTCTAGGCCATTCTTTACTCCTCCAGCAATTTGTTTGCACACAATTGGCCAAGCAGAATACACTTAAGAAACACATCCTTTTAGATGTCTACGCATTTCAAGATCTCTACACCACAACTACACACACACACACACACACACACACACACACACACACACACGCGTTCCTTTTACAGTCATTTCTGAAGCATGACAAAATCTATGATCTTTGATTCTGTGCATTGTAATCCAGATTTTCTAATACACTCAATATTGAGTACTTTACTATTTTAATGAGCAGGCAAGGAATGGGCAGATTCTTTTCTAAAGTTTTAAAGCATTTTCTGAGAATTTTATGGTACTTTTTTCTGTTCAGTATTAGAATATTGTGCTGTGTACACTGAAGTTTGGGCTGGGATTTAGGTCAGTTGGTAGAGCGCTGCCCTGCAGTCTCTGAGTCCTGAGTTCAATTCCCAGCACCACAGAAATGGGAGAAGGGCCTAGCAATCCACTCCCAAGACAATCCCTAAAGAGTCAGCCATTGAAAACCCTGTAAGGGTCGCTATGAGTTGGATACCGACTCGACGGCACCTAACAACAATAACACTGAAGTTTAATTTTATTTAGGCATATGAAATTTCTGGTAGCTAGAGTAAAAAATGATGCAAAATTGCTACATAATGTTGTTCTGAGATCACTTTGACTGAAATTCTTGATATTCTGATTTTCCATATTAATCAGCCTTTGTTTTATTGAGAGTGTTAGTCCTCAGTGTGTTCTTTGCAAAGGTTAAATATGCCTTAAATTCCTTTTGGTAAGGATTATTTTTGAATTTTAGCAATGTAACATATATTACATGCCAATTTAGAGTATCACATGATTGCTGTATTCAATTTTTCAAAAGCATCCACTTGCTAGTGTTTTGTTTGAACTCTTGAATTGTTTGTACAGTTTTATAAGGGAGAACATATTACATTTAGGAGATGAATTTTTCCCAGGGTGTAGAATTACTTGTATTATATAAAGTTCTTTCCCAGTGAGGGAGAAACAACTTTGTTTCCTCTTCTTTGGATATTTTCCCTTGATTAGATATTTCTAAGCCTTTGTTCAAAGATGGGAAAAGTAAAAATTACGATATGTGAGACCTGACTATATCTTTATTTGAATCCCACCATTTTGTTAACCAAAAGGTATGAAATAAATTTATAGTTTTAGTTATTTGATTGAACAGGGATTCTCATAAATTCCAACTTTTATCATATGATCAGATTTTTCCTGGACAACTAAAGATGTTTTCTGTTGCCAATAAAGTTGGGCCTAAGAGCAGACTGGATACTAGTGATTGGTTTGGAACTAATGACTTGGCTTATCCTTTTTCATCCCTCCCATCAAACTTAACCCCAGTGGAGGACTGAGGGGAGGTTTGGTAGTTGAGAATAGCTCATGTGTGCCTCTGAGTTTCCTCGGCTAAGACAGAGCTTTGCATTCAAGGCTATTCTTGTGGTTTTTCTAGTCAGGCCCAAACCAGAAGGCATTGGAAACCTTGCAAAAAAACTGTTCTATTATAGATTTAAGACTTACCTTTATATTGTTACTGAATAATGAGCCTTTATAGCCACAGTAATGAAGAGAAACACTGTTCTGTATTGCGAGCACACATTTCAGTTTTCTTTTTTTTTCTGCAAAGCAGACCTTTAAAAAGGACTACAAAGACAAGCAACTTTAAAACAAATAGAATTTATCCATTATTTGTTATACAAGTCATGTAAGACCCTCTTTTTCCCTCTTAGTAAGTTTTCACATTATAAAATATGCTTTAAAAGTTATCGATTCCTTTGTATATAAATATTTTTGACTAATGTTCCAAATCAAACATTTTATCAATGTCAATCTTATTCTGCTCAGATATTATTGATTAATTACAGATTTCTGCTTATTGTCTTGAAAATACAGGCTACTTTCTTATTAGTATCTTGAGGTTTATAAATCTATAAATGATATTGTTTTTCCATATTCTCCTAGTTAAAGCTTGATGTGTTCTGATGGAATTTAAAATTTGTGTCTTTCTATAAGCAAAGCTTATTTAACAGGTTTCTATGTCTGGTAAGGGGCTGGGATTTAGCTCAGTTGGTAGGAGCACTGTGCTGCAGTCTCTGAGGTCCTGAGTTCAATTCCCAGCACCACAAAAATGGGAGAAGGACCTGGCAATCCACTCCCAAGGCAATCCCGAAAGAGTCAGCCATTGAAAACCCTATGAGGGTCACTATGAGTCAGATACCGACTCAAGGGCACCTAACAACAACAACAATGTCTGGTAATGCCTGCAGACATACCACTGTGGCGTCTGATCCAGTCAGATGTCAGAAGCTAAGCAGGGTCTGGTCTGGTTAGTACTTGGATAGGAGACCTCCTGGGAACACCAGATGCTGTAGGCTTTAGAGAAAGACCTGGCAACCCACTCCCCCAAAATCCATCAGCCATTGAAAACCCTATGAATAGCAGAGAAGCAGTAGCAATACTGTTTCATCTGTTGTGTGTAGGATTGCTGTGAGTTGGATACCGACTTGACAGCACCTAACAACAACAACAACATGTCTGGTAATAATGATTATAGAGTAAAGAATACATTACAGCATAAAGGCTATATTTCATAAATATTTTGAGTAGTGTAATGTGTCAATTGTGCAGTCCTTAATCTTTTTTTTTTTGTTTTGTTTTGTTTTTTTGAGTCATGAGTTTACTATGTTGCCCAGCCTAGCCTTCAATATATGATTCTTCTGCTTATGAGTGCTGGGAGTCCAGGCATGCGCCACCACACTTGACTAATGTTTCATTATTCTAACGCACTGAACAGGCAGAAAATTCTGTGTAGTTTCAGGCATTTTCAAGTTTAGAAAGTGCCTGAAACAAATTACTTTTTAGACTAGAGGAAGAATTGATATATTTGTGTTACAGATTTATTTATTCATTTGCCACAAATATTCCAGTTAGTGAAAGGCCACATGCCCTAGCTGTTGCCAGCAGTGAAAATAAACTGATGAAAGTTTGACATTCTTATGCTCATTAAATTTCCTAAATCCAAGTGAGAATATGTATGAAAAAATCAATTTATAAAAATGATAGTCTATTATTAATGTTTTAAATTTCTTCCCTGTGTGAAAGGGTATAGAGAGGAATGGCTAAGTTTATTCTTCATTTTAAACTATAAAACATAGACTCTGAGAAAGGAATGTAGAGATTTTATAACAAGTAACATTTGGGAGGACAGCATTTTAACATGTCTGTTCTGTTTCTAATTAGTGTACAACCGGTTATCAAGGTAAGAAGGTTGATTTTGATTTTCATCCCTATAATCTAGGTGGTCAGCGTTCAATATATTCTCAATATATGAGAAGATGACTTTACACCAAGGCTAAGTTATTAGGAGTATGAGGACTTGCCTTATTAAAACATCTTATTTTTTGACTTGGTAACATACACATGCAAATAAAAAATTTAAAAAGATAAAAAATTATATGTTTACCAATATTAAATTTTATTCTTATCACCATTTGAACATCAGTCCGCTCTCCTAGGCTTTCTCTCTTTAGAGGTGAGATAACTGGCTTAGAATTGCCACAGTTTTGATTTATAGCATGTTGATTGTCAAGGTGCTTTATGAAAATGAGAAAGAAATTTCATTAGAAGAATAATCCATGCAGGAGTCTGATTTAGTCAGATGGATTTTAGTCTGATTAGTCAGACTTATTATCAGAGCAACAAGTTTAAAGGTTTCTTCATTCTAATGTTTTAGTGGAATATTCGTGTAGCCAGTATTTATTTATTTACTTACTTATTTCTAATTAGTCCATTTAAACCCAATCTGGTCTAATACTCAGCCAGCAAGCCTACTTCTTACCATTATCTAATAGTGACATACTTTCATGCTAGTTAGTATCAGTTCTTCTGAGATATTGATGGCTTTGTCCCCTTCCCTGAGGCTTCCCCTACATCACAGTCATGCTAGAGCTTGGTGCTGTAGGAGACCTCTAACACCTGCTTCAGTTGTGGGGATGGTATCTCTTATGACTTTTTAACATTCAAACCAATAGATTTTAAGTATTTTAGATATTACCCTTAATATACTCACATATACAGTAATGTTAACTTTTACAGCTAATGTTAACTTTTAACTGAAAGTAACTAGTGGAAGCATCTTACAATTGTCATCCAAGTTCACAATATTATTCTCTTTGTGAATAAACGAAAACACAAAGGCAAATTGTCAGTGTTCCTCTAATACACTTGTCTTAAATTAAACATCTAATCTCTTTCTTAATGTCAGTAGCTTTTCAGTGGAGGAAAAATCCTTTCTATTCTTTGATTGATGGATCTCAATTAGTTTCAAGGAAAATATTTTAATGGTTTTAAATCTAGTAACTTAAAAAGTTGTGTTGACCCCAAACTGTATCCACAGAGCTTGAATGTCATATGCTGTAAAAAAGTGAGGAATTTAAGTCTCAAAGACAAGCAAATTGTCAAAACCATCCTTTTTCAAAATATCATTAACATGAAGGATTGAATTAACTATCATTATTTAATAGAATTTCTTTATCAGCAGCAGAGAAGAAGCTCTGTTACTCTCCACTTTTATTATAAGAGGAATCTGAGACACAGGGAAACACTGCATTGATCAAATGCATATAAACAAACAAGAAAAGTATTAAATAAAATCCAGGTCACTCATGTCTTGCTTGATGCAGGTTTCCATTTAACAAAATATACTGCCTCTTTGGAAAGTTCGAACATGTGTATTGAAGCCAAACATTTCTGACACCTAGCTGAGTGTCTTTCTTCCCATGGTTTCTGATTTCTTATTTTAGAAAGAGATGCATAAGCCTTTCCTGTATTAATAATCGGGTACTTTATTTAATCTTGTGAAAAATTATGAAGAGGTTATTCCAGTCAGAATTCTTTTTTCCTTTCCTTTCTTTTTTCTTTTCAACTGAAACTGTAGCTCTGATTCAAGTCACAAGGAGCAACATTGTGGCATCTGAGAGAGAGGCCTATCCATATGGCACCTTTTCAGAAGGCTAAAGTATCTGGAAGGCAGACATGCAGAGTCTCTGTGCTGTACTTAATTTTAGAAACTTCTTAATTTTAATGTGTTGTCCATGGCACAAAAGAAATTTTCACTGGGAGACTTTTGCGGTGTTTGAGGTAACAACTCTTATGTTACTAGAATCCCTTAACAACAAGGCCAACAGGAATGATTCCCTGTGTCCTGAAGATTTTCTTTGGCTTTCACAGCCTTCGAAGCACTTTATAGGATGGCTAGACTATATTGAATTTCCATGTTTAGATCTACACCCATAATTTAACATTTTTCTTTTTAAATTGTATAGTAACACTGCACTGTTACTCAAATACATAGAAAAAATTGAGAATCACTGCAACTCCAAATGCTTAATATCTTTAACAAGATAGATTTTCAACAGCCTCAGCATGACCTTAGTATTTTTCTTCTTTTTTAAGTTAAGGAAAAAGGAAGGGAGAAATACTTTGTTTCTTAATCCAGTTTTTCCAGAAATTTAGATAATACTTTTTGTTCTGTCTTTCTAAAAAGAAATAGGACCAAATCTGTTATGTCTGACCTTAGACTTCTGACTGCTATATACTCTTGAGAAACATACCTACATGCTCGCAGGGATTGAGTCCACAGGGTCTAAATGTTGCCTAACCTCTGCCAGGCCAAATGGTAGGCGATCATTAAGTTGGACTTGTCTCTGGGTCCTGGATTGAATAAATGAAAGCCTTAATCCAAATTGAAATCTTTGTCTCAGAGAATTATATTTTCTTGTCCTTTTTTACATTGTACTTTGAAAATCACCTTTCAATGATAATGTATATGTGTGTGTACTTTAAAAATCACTTCTCAGTGATAGTGTGTGTTTGTATAAATGAGTGAAATCAAACTGTCATTTTCTCCTGAAGCATAAGTCTAAAAAGCTATAGATTGAAGTTTAAGATCCCAAAACAGGCAAAAGATGTCTTTGATTGGCCAAGAATCATTGGAGATTAGGATAAATTCCTAATCAGAAGAGATATTCAGAGGTAAATCTAATTAACTCCCACCATTGGGACACTATTTCTTTATTTTCATAAACTTTGGCATCATAGTCTATTCATGACAAAATGTGAATGTAAGTACTATCGAACTGCTTGACAATAGGCAAAGTGGCCAGATGTTTGAATAAATATTACTTGGTAGATATATTTATAGTATACATATCTCCAGTACTTTTATTATAAGTACATAGTAAAAACAACAACAACAACAACAACAGCAACAACAACAACAACAACAACAACAACAACAAGCTCAGGAAGTTCTTACTGGTATTAACTCTTTCATAATAAGAGGATCTTAACTGTAGTTTTTTTTTTTTTTTTTCTCCTTCTTTTTTGTGGTACTTGAGAGTTGAACCCAGGCCCTTGCCCATACTTTGTAAGTGCTTTACTACTGGACTGCACCCCCAGCCCATTTTTAACTTTTTATCTTGAGACAGGGCCTTGCTAAGTTATACAGACTGCCTCTGGCCTGTAACCTGTCATACTCCTTGTTCTGCCTCCCAAATTACTGGGATTATAGAAGTGCGCCACCATGCCCAGCTAGCTCTGTAGTATTAAAAAAGAGGTTCGTGCATGGCGTATTAATTATAATTTTCTAATTTGTGTAATATAGTCCACAAAAGTAGTGGTATATATTTTCATTCTCATAAATTGTCCATTGGTAGAGAAAATTTGATAGCATTTGGGTACTACTGGTACTTTGTAACATTGCTTGAAAGCTTTTAAGAATATGTGAGATTTTGGTAAACTTCCTTGTTTAAAGCCTTTTAGTGGTTTATCATGGTAATTAGAATAGAATTAAACTGCCTTGTCATGCACTAGATCTAGGCCCTCTATTTATATTTCTAATCTTTGATTTACTTTGTAGGCATAGAGCCTAGCAAGATGATAGGCCCTGTGATAAGGAGAAGTTTGACTTATTTAAGGAAAAAAGGGAAGCCCAGAGTAGCTATATCTGATGAAATCTGCTGGTCATATAACATACAATGGCCAATTTTTCTAGTTCTTGAATTCATCAGTTTTATTTTTATTATAGGACTTTGTCCCTTTGTAGGAATGTCCCCCCCTTCAGATTTTGTATATGGCTGAAGCTTTCCTCAACCTTTTTCTTTTTTTTTTTTTTTTTTTTTCTTATATTGAATGTTGAACCCAGAGCCTAGCACATGCTAAACAAGTACTCTACCATTGAGCCTTGCATCTAGCTCCCCCTTTTTATTGTTTATTTTTGAGACAGACCTTGCCAAATTACATGAGCTGACTCTGGCCTTGGACTTGAGATCTTACTTCCTCAGCCTCTGGAGTCACTGATATGTGTGTGCCATGGTAACAGGCTTCGTTTACTTTTTTCTCCACTAGTACTAGGGGGTTGAAACTGGGGCCTCATGCATGCTAGGCATGTGCTCCACCACTGAGCCATACCCCCAGCCTCTTTTTTCTTTTTGAGACAGTGTCTTGTCAATTTGCTAGGCTGCCTCTTCCTCCAACTTTTGATCCTCCTGCCTCAGCCTCCTAAGCCACTGAGATTACAGGTGTGTGTGAGGGTTCCTGGAAGACCTCTTTTCTTGAGTACCCTTGTTGGAAAATTTCCCTTTCATTGTTCTTTGACATTCAGTTTCTTTTTATTTTCTACATAGCATGTAGCACCATCAGTAATGATTTTTTTATTGTCCACTTTCAACTATCGTCCTCCTTGATCTCCTGATCCCATTGCCAGTAATGTATGCTCAAGAGAACAAGGTACTTAGCTCATAATGATACTACCTAGGGCAGTATATGGGCTGGGATTTAGCTCAGTGGGTAGAGCGCTGCAGTCTCTGAGGACCCGAGGTCAATTCCCAGCACCACAAATATGGGAGAAGGGCCTGGCAATCCACTCCAAAGGCAATCCCGAAGCACTCAGCCATTGAAAACCCTATGAGGGTCGCTATGAGTTGGATACCGAATCGACGGCACCTAACAACAACAACAAGGGCAGTATATGGAATAAAGAATGAATTCAATAAATTCTTCTTGAATGAATGAAAGAGAGAATAATTGAATAGCTGATAAAAATGAGAATAAATGCTTTGCTCATGAAGAGAGAAATCTGCTTTCTTGGGTTAGAATAGTAAACAGAGAATCAAATGGGTGGAATTAATTTAATTCTTTTTCCTTTGTATCTATTCCAATAACTTGGGGTACATTTCTTTACTATAGTGTCTGTTTCTTAATCTATACAGCAAGTATGTAAAGCTTGGGGAGAAAAATGATTCAGCAAAATGCTTGATATCATTTTTATAAATGTTTTTCAGTCAGGTAGGCTTTTCTTTTGGAAAAAAAGCCTTGCTTATGTTTGAAATTTTGAGGGAATGTTATAGGACATGAGAACAATTTAATAGCCTTGCAAAACTTAAAGTAGTATTTTTCTCAAAAAAACTTTTTCAAAGAGAGGAAACATAAATTATCCCTTCACAGTCCCAACGTACTAATTTTGCAGATACCTTTCAGTTTTGATTATTTCATTTTTAGTTAAAATGTAAAAAGATAGAAAAAGGAAAACAGATTGAAATAAAATTTTAAAGGTAGAAAAAAATTGATGTTTGGCAAGCAGATTTTGATATTTTTTCCAAGAAAGGTAAAATTGTGCTTGATTTCAGATGACATTTTACAAAAATTATTTTGTCTGTACTACTACGGACAATAAGGTAAACTAAGTATAATTACAGATATAATCAACATAAATGTTTTAATAATTTCTTTATGAATTGGCAAATAGACTTGGACATGCTAAAATCATGATTCATTTATTCATTTTATTCAACATATATGTTTTGAATTTCTTCTATATGTCAGGTACTATTGTGGGTACACTACATACACAGCTGAGTTAACCTAAGGTTCCTGTTCTCCTAGAGCTTAAATTCTAGTCCAAGTATTATGTTGTTGTTGTTGTTGTTGTTGTTGTTGTTGTTAGGTGCCTTGGAGTTGGTATCCGACTTATAGTGACGCTATGTACAACAGGCGGAACACTATTGTTAGTGCTTCTCTGCTGTTCATAGGGTTTTCAATGGCAGATTGATTTTTTGGGAGTGGATTGCCGGGTCCATCTCCCAAGCCTATAGCACCTGGTGTTCCTGGGTGGTCTCCTATCCAAGTACTAACCAGGCCTGCTTAGCTTCCAAGATCCGACGGGATCTGATGCCACAGGGCTATGGCTGCAGGCTGAAGTATTATGTTTGGTATATATTATGCCTGTAGGCAGCTCCATACCTTCATACTTTTCTTCATTTGTAAAGTATGGCTTGAGAGATTTGCAGAGGTTCATGCCTTTAATCTCAGTGATTTAAGAGGCAGAGACAGGAGGATTTTGGGTTTGAGACCAGAGTCAACCTGCATAAATTAGTGAGCTCCAGACTTCAAATAAAAGTGAAAAATGGGCTGCAGTATGGCTCAATGGTAGAGCACTTGTAAAAAAACATTCATGAGGCCTCTATATGGGAGAGAAAAAAGGATGTTTTATTATAAAAACATTTTTTGTGTGACTTTCAAAATAATCTAATTACTCTTGCTACAGTCAGCTACATGGTGTTCTTTCAGGGTCATATAATATCTGTCAATATAATATTACTGTTTCAGAGACCATCGGGTTCTGAAAGACACATCCCTGTAAATCTGGACAACTCATTTAACTTGAATGAGTCTGGGTTCTCCTCTACAAATCTGGACAACTCATTTAACTTGATGAGACTGGGTTCAGATCTATAATAACTGGACTCTTTTAAGGGAGAAGAAACCCTGTGGATTTGCTGAAATATGTAGCCTGGGTGGCAGTAGTCCATTTTGGCTATGGTTTTCTTTTAGCATTTAAATTCCAACATTCTAATCTCAAATAATAACTTGAAACTTGAAATTTCTAGTAGGGATTAAGGCCTAGGGTTTAGCTCAATTGGTAGAATGCTCCTCCACACTCTCTGAGGACTGGAGTACAATCCCTAGCACCACAAAAACGGGAGAAGGACATGGCAATCCACTTTCAAAGTAATCCTGGAACAATCAGCCATTGAGAACCCTATGAGGACTGCTAGTCATAGGGTACCTAACAACAGTAGGGATTAAATATATTTAATAACAGTTTCAGTAACTTAATTGGTAATTATAATTTGAAGTTTAGTGAACTTTCTAATAAATATTCATAGTATAGTTGGTACTAATATAGTTGATGCCATATTTTTTTGAAATATCAATCTTCACACAAGGATCATTACTCACCAAAACCTGTTATATGTTACATACAAGGCACCCTTTGTAACTATGCATGATATAAAGATGAGTAAGAGGCAGTTCCTCTACTAAAGAAACCTACAGTCTTGCTCACCCCTTTTTAAAATTACTGTGTTCTTAAAGTGGGGCCAATAATTTTCTTCAAGCTTAATGAGATAAATTCTCTGGGATAATACTGAAAATCTCTGATAGAATTGTGGATAAGACCTAAATATTTTGATAATCAACAAAACCTTGGTAGCCTTGTGACATGCTAAAATCATGATTCATTTATTCATTTTATTCAACATATATGTTTTGAATTTCTTCTATATGTCAGGTACTATTGTGGGTACACTACATACACAGCTGAGTTAACCTAAGGTTAACTGCCCTTGGCTGCCCTTGGTAGCATTCTTTTCCATATAGAATACATTGGTATACATGTGAGGTTTTCCCTATGAATACCAGGAGAATCTTAATGTTTTCTGTGTGCTGAGAATAGTTTAAAATAGATTAGAAAGTAACTAATTTGTTCATATATCTTTTTGCAGTGTCGAATAAACCCAAGGAGAGTTTCCGTGTGTCTTTAGTATCTGTGCAATTACAGAGGAAAACAGTAAAGTAGGAAATGTTACAACTAATGTTCATTTTTGTACTTAAAATATATGAGAAATTTAAAGACAATTTTAAGTCACACTGGATGATAAATGTTGGGTTATACAGTAATACAGCAAGCCATAAAAGCATATGGCTAATACCAATAAATATTTGTAAGTATATCCATAATGGTTAATATTCTAGCAGAAAGGACAGTTTTTTGGAAATTACCTCATTTGCTTAGACTGTGGCACTGATAATCCCACTGTTGAGTAGTATGGGTCAAATTTTTAAACTCTATGACATATAAGGTCTCTTAATATTTTGTACCTGCCTACTTTTCAACTTCCTGCCTTACCATTTACCTCCATTTTAAACTTCAGCTTTGATATCCTGGTTTTATCTTCCCTGTGTGTTGTAATGAATCTTACAGCCTTGGTCATCTTTTTTTTTTTCTCTGATATGCACCCTGTATGCACACCTGTGGTGTGTGATAATCAAGAAGGTGTTAATTGTATATATTAGACTGAACTCAGTGAATAAGGATGTTTTAAAATTGGGATGTACCTACCTTGCATCCATTTGTAGATATATAGATTTGAATGACAACTTGAGATGTTTGCACTATATGGGAACTCAGTTACTTTTGCATCATTTTTCTTTATACTCCACATCCTTAGCTTTGGCTCTTGCTTATTAATTCATTATTCTCCTGGATGTTTGGGAGAAAAAGAGTATTTCACCCACAAATTAATCACTAAGGGAAAAAAATGCTATGGAAATCATGTTTCTTAATTACAGAAGGAGAATGTTATATTTTATTTAATTTACCTCTCATCCAAGGGATATAATTGATGAAGTATTAAAGTTGGATATTTGAAGTTTGGATTTGGAACCATGGCAAATAGGGAAGTGAAAAACAGTTCTTTCTATTAAACACAGTTCTTTCACATCTCAAATTCCAAAAAGAAAGGCATTTTTCTTTTTATAAAACATGCTATAATTGCTTTAAAGAAATGGTCTGTGTCATTCTTTAATTAAATCTTTTCAAACCAGCAATCGCTATTTTTCCAAAACTACGTTAGAAGTTTACATTATGTAGTCACGGTTCAGGAGGATTAACTTTTGATGCCTTATATAAGTGAATCATTATGGAATCTTTAGAAGATATTTTGTAAATCAAGGACTAAAATAGTTGTAGTAAGCAGTTGCTCATATTTGATTAAGCGTCAGAGCTTTACTTTTCTTTATTAATTTGCCAGTAGTTATGCAGCTGCCTTATGCTGACTACAGAATTGTAAGGGCAGTGCTATGATCAGATAGTCTGCCATCACAAGTGAGAGTTGATTTTCTTAGAATTTGAGACTGATCCAGAGGCTCTAAAAATGTTTGTATTTTAACAGAATATATGCCTGTTTATTTAGCATCTTAATACATGTTGTTTTCAACTGAATAAATCTATTTTCAAAACAAAGATTAAGAGACTTGGCTTATTTTTCTTTTTTGGTGAATGTGCCAACAGTCTGTTTTCTATAAGATGTGTCTGTTTCAACTTACTGTTCTGATTATGAGTAGTTTGTTATCCACATAGACCTTCAAAAATAGAATATTTGCTAAAGAGTTCATACACACACACACACACACACACACACACATATATATATATATATGTATATGACTGAGTGCATATTTTAGAATGATTTAGGATTTATAAATAGCATTGTGGTATTATTGGGAGCATGCTAGTATAACATAAATAGAGCTTAAAAGGGAAAAGAAAAGAAGATTATAATATTCTAAACATCTCCAGTAAGGGACCGAGTGGAACATCTTGAAATACTGATTTGGCTTTCCTTAGAACAGTTGTAACCTCCTTATATTTAATTTATTTAGGTTCCAGCATTTACACTCTACCATTAAGTTTGTTCAGTTGTTCAAGCTTTATTACTTTTTTGAATATTGCCTTGAGATTCTGACTTACATGCTTTCACTTATACCTTTTCACATTAGGGGTGTGAACTTCCTGGGGGGCAGTTTTCTATGTTTGATGTTGCTCAGAGTTTCCATCTGCTTTTACTTGACTTGTGGTCTTGAAGATCATGCTTGGCCCTTGGGATATTATAGTGTGCCGAGAGGATGTGGAGTTTTGTCAGCCAGTGAAGTATGTCTGGCTTTCTTTCATTTTCTTTTCTTTCACTTTTTCCCTTTTTCTTCTTTTTTTCCTCCTCCTTTTCTTTCTTCTTATTTTTTTCCCCAGTAGCTTTCCTATGCTTTTCATCTTGTGTGGTCTTCACTGAACTGACTTTATTTTTAACAGAACTACTCATATTCTTTATCATTTTGTATTATTTGGCCTTTTTAAAAGAGAAGATGTATAGAAGGAATGTCTGAGCGAAAAATGTGTGATATTGGCAATAGGAAAACCCAAAATTAAAAGCTTAGAGTTATATATAGATGCACTTCACTATTCACAAATGTATGTTTTAAGATACAAAAGTGTCATATGTTAGATATGTACAGTGTTAAAAAATTCTCATGCCAGCTATAGACTCAAGTTCTATGATCCAAATGATTTTTTTTATTTGTTTTTAGGCACTACTGCAATCTTCAGTTAAGCAACAAGTAGAAGCTATTGAGAAACAGTACATCTCTGCAATTGAGAAACAAGCACACAAGTGTGAGGAGTTGCTAAATGCTCAGGTAATAAAAGTGTATATCCATCATGTATTTATACTTTTCTTCTGACTCCCCTCCCTGAGAGCTCTAAACTGTTTATTCAGTTTCATGCCATTTACTTTCCTTGGTGTATTTTGGAGAAAAAATTGCTTATGTAAACTCAAAACTTGAAAATTTTATGATAGACTCAAAATAGGACTAAAGGCCTAAAATATGTAGGCCTCCCCCAAATTAATGATTATTCTTATTTTAATTTCTGGGTTGCTATGATAGTCACCAAATAACAGAAGCAAAGAGATAACTGAATATATCATGGTACCAGGATGATTTTTAGTGACCTAAATTTTATAAATAACATTTAAATTTTAAAAAGATTCAATTTTTAACTGATACATAAACACTAAAAAATTATACATATTAATGGAGTAACAAAGCACTTACTCATATTTGCCATATAGGTGTATAGGTTACTATTTCATATAGGTATTAGTTACTATTTTAATTTTCTATTGATTTCTATTCTTTCTTTTTATTAGTACCTTACAAGGTTTAAATGATTAGCTGCTCTACATTAAGCAATCAATTGAAGAGGATTTAGGGATGTATCATATTGTAAATAATGTATGCAGGACGTTGCTTGCAACACTTTTCAAATATAAAACTTGGAAGGTAAAAACTAAATCAACTTTATTTAAGTGTCCTGCTTTATATGATGGGAAGAAAATTAGCTACAATTTAGGGAATAAAATTAAGTACAGAATTAAATGGCAATTTATTAATATGCACGACTAAACATCAACAAAACAAAAATCCTTACCACTGGGTCAGCACACAACTTCACATTAAATGGAGAAAAGATTGAGGTTGTCCAAGATTTTACTTTGCTTGGCTCTATAATCAACACCCGTGGAAGCAGCAGTCAAGAAATCCAAAGACGCATTGCTCTAGGAAAAGCTGTGGCAAAAGATCTCTTTAGAGTATTG
>VMDO01003743.1:0-73495 GCA_007922755.1 Pedetes capensis | reverse complement strand
AACAAGAGAGACAGAAAAAGAATTGATGCTTTTGAATTGTGGTGCTGGAGACGTCTATTGAATATACCATGGACTGCCAAAAGACCCAACAGATCTGTCCTAGAAGAAGTACAAGCAGAGTGCTCCTTGGAAGCAAAAATGGCCAAACTGCGTCTTACATATTTTGGACATGTAGTCAGGAGAGAACAACCGCTGGAGAAGGACATCATGTTTGGAAGAGTGGCAGGTCAACGGAAAAGAGGAAAACCCTCCACCAGATGGATTAACACAGTGTCTGCAACAATGGGCTTAAACATAAATAAGATGGTTTTCCTGGCACAGAATCGGCAAGTGTTTCGATCTGCTGTACATAGGGTCGCTATGAGTCGGACTCGACTCGACGGCACCTAACAACAACAACCTTTTCTTCAAGACTAGGATCTGTTGTATTAAACATTTTTAAATGTTCTTTTAATAAATGTTTTGAAAGAAGTAATACACAGGAACTTTTGTAAATTTAATGTAACATTTATACTATTTTGGATAGTAAAAAATTAGGCTATCAGAGGTATGAAGTATATGACTTTATGAATGTATATAAAACCCATAGAGAAGAATTAAGGTCATTGAACTGTTAAGCAGCATAAGGCATATGAAGCAATGTAAGGCACATATTAGCTAAGATAGGATAATTTATCCCCTAAATTCTCTGGTTTCAGACAGCATGTTTATATTTTACTTAAGCTGCATATGCATTGAGGGTTGACATCGGGTTCTTACTCATGTTGGGTGATAGTAGTGGATCGATATGCTGCATTCCCCATGTTATCTAAGTCCAGGTAGGATCCCTTTTGATCCCAAGAACTAGAAACTAAAATATAAACCATTTCTCTTTAGCATAGGTAGTATATATTGGTGAGACAAGGTAGGTAGGACACTTATTGTTAACACTCCCTATAGGAAAGGTGAAGAACTGAAGATCTAAAGCTATCATTAGTATGTTGTCGTTGTTGTTGTGTGCCATCAAGTCAGTATCCAACTCATAGCGACCCTCATAGGGTTTTCAATGGCTGATTGTTTCGGGATTGCCTTGGGAGTGGATTGCCAGGCCCTTCTCCCATTTTTGCAGTGCTTGGAATTGAACTCGGGACCTCAGAGACTGCAGTGCAGCGTTCTACCAACTGAGCTAAATCCCAACCTATCATAAAATCTCAGTGACAGGTTAAGTAGAAAGAAGTGTCTCCCTTGTTGGTAGGGGTTGTTACTTGATTGGACTATGATTCTTTTTTCAAGGTTTTAGGACAAAGTTTCTAGTATATTGTTCCTTGTAATGTGGTAGGTTTGTCAGTTTTTAGTATGTTTGTTGGCTATATTTAATTTGGAAATTAGAGATCACACTGATTATCATCCTGTTTCCTATCTATAGAAAATTGGAGATTGAAGAATTATTTTTAGTAGCAGATAGTCTCAAATCAGATTAATGGTTCTTTGGGCTTCTTACCTATTTTATTATGACTATCTCTTGGAGGGAGAAGGACCTGGCAATCCACTCCCAAGGCAATCCCAAAGCACTCAGCCATTGAAAACCCTATGAGGGTCGCTATGAGTCAGATACCAACTCGACGGCACCTAACAACATCTCTTGGAAGCTAAGCAGGGTTGGACCTGGTTAGTACTTGGATGGGAGACTGCCTGGGAACACTAGGTGCTGTAGTCTTGGAAGAAGGACCTAGCAACCCACTTCCAAAACACAATCAGCCATTGAAAACCCTATGAATAGCAGAGAAGCACTAACAATAGTGTTTCCTCTGTTGTACATAGGGTCGCTATGAGTCTGATACCGACTCAATGGCATCTAACAACAACAACAACATCTCTATTTGTTAAAGGCATAACCACTGTTGATTTAAATTTAAGATGTTTGTATGCTTTCTGTTCATACTTACCCATCTGCGTCTCTCTCTTTATTTGAGGGCAGATAACATCATTTTATTAAACCTGGATAGAAGAAATCCCTATGGTCTCTCTTCCTTAAATCTTTTGGTTCAAATAAATGTACTGTATATACCAGTCTTTACTGGGTTTTGCTTGGAGAAACTAATCTACTGAGTTCTTAGCAGTGTGTATTAATAACACACAGTTGATTTAGTACTAGCTGTAATGCTAAGTGTAGTTGGTCTTTGTTGCTGAGAAGCCTCATTTGTTTATTTCATAAATTAAAGTTAAGAAATTGTTGTCAGTGCAAATCCCCAAATTTCTGAATTTTTCTGTAGTCTGTGATTTGATGTTTGTCACTTATGTTTTTCATGTGAATTAGTTGCAAAGTTGGTCTTTTTCTTATTTGCCTTGTCAAAACAGCAGAGATAGTAAATGGATTTAGCCAGGTGTAAGTTAAAAGATTAACATACAAAAATCAGTTATGTTTTTACACACTAGAAATGAAGAATTGGAAAGGAAGTTGAGAGAGCAATTCTGTTTACAATAGCATCTAAAAGAATAAAATACCTAGGAATAAATTTAATTAAGGTAGTGGAAATCTTATACACAGAAAGCCACACAATATTGCTGAAAGAGATCAAAATTTGCCTAAATAAATGGAAAGAGAGCCCCTGTTTATGTATTAGAAATATTTCCCAAAGAGCACTCATGATTAGTTCAGGACACTTACAGGATCATCAAAAGTTCAGTGTGATGATAAAAGGAGATATGATTAGTACGTAGAATCATGAAAAAAGGATTCTACATTTGAATTTCAAATCATGTTTCGCAAGGTGCAATTTGAAACTTGAAGTAAGTAAGTTTTATTTAACAACAAAAAGTATTTTTAAGATGGGCACCATAGTGCTTGCTTGTCATCCCATCTACTCTAGAGGCCAAGACAGGAGGATCATGGATTCAAGGCCAGTGGAAGTCTGTGCAATTTAATGAGGCTTTCTCTCAAGAAAAGAAAGAAAGAAAGAAAAAGAAAAAAAAAGAAAAGAAACAATTGAAGTATCACTTGTTGGTGGAGTGATTGCCTAGCATGCATAAGGCCATGTGTTCAACCCCTAGTATTAGGGAAAAAAATGGGAGAAAATATTTTTAATATTTAATAGCAAGATGGTTCCTTAGGAATCACTTGCGCTTTTCCTCCCTTAATTAATAATTTAAGAGGAAAGCATGTGATGTGGAGTCAGACCGTGAATTCATCCCTGGCCTTTTCACATAACTATTGTAATTGAGGCAAGTCCCTCAACCTGTTGGTACCTAATTTTTCTCTTTTGTGAAATGATATACAAGTAATTCCTTCTGCATGGGATTGTTATGAGCATTATATGACATTAGACTTGCATAATGCTTGTAATAGAGCTTGGCACATTCTACGTGTTTAGTTGATATTAGTTACATTATTATCTCTTGGCCAAGATTATTTGTGAAAATACTTTCAGAGCTATGATCAGGATTCAGCTTTTCTAGTTTCTAATTTGTAGAAGAAAGGCTGTATATTGGTGGTTCTTGTTTGTCTTGTGACTGATTTCAAAGAACCTTTACAGTTTTAAACATTTATTTTGAAGCCACTACTATTTAAATATTAGGCCAACCTTTTATTTCTCTTTCCTACATTAACTTATACTTTTGACACTAAATGTTTAGAGGTTTTCACACCAACAACCAGATCTTCAAGTATTTGACACCAAACAATTGTCCTACAATTTAATTCAATTCTAGCACTAACTCTATGGATTTATTTTCTCAGTCCCAGGAGATTACCCCAAGATACCCATACTTATGTCCAACCTGGCTACAAAGTTAGGAACTTCTCTAATTGCCCTCCCTTTCAGGTTTGATGATTTGCTAGAATGGCTCATAGGGCTCAGGGAGATAGTTAAATTTCCTGGCTTATTGTAAAGGATATATCGTAAGAACAGTCAAATAGAAGAAGTACATAGGATAAGTTATGGGCAGAAAGGGACGTCTGGACCTTCTATGCTCTCTGGGTGCACAACCTTCAGGCACTGTGATGTGGTCACCATCATGGAAGGTTTCAGAACCCCCTCATTTAGGGTTTTAAGAGGTTTTATTAAATGTGCACAATTGATTATGGCTTTTGGTGATTAATGTAATCCCTAGCTTCTCCCCTTTGTAGATGTTGGGAGGGGGTTGAAATTTCCAAACCTTTTTTCTGCTGTGATCTTTCTGATGATCAGTCTCCACTCTGATCCTAAAGCTATCTAGGACATCATAGTCACCTGTCATCTCATTAGCATACTCAAGATACTTATATCACTGGAAATTCAAAGGTTTTAGAAGCTGTGTGACAGGAAGCTGGGACAAAAATCAAGTTTCATATTATTTGTTATATCCTAGCCAATCTCTCCCCATTATTTACAAGAGACTTTTATATCACCTACACTCTGATGATAGGGATATAACAGGGAGCAAGAGAGAGTGTCCTCCTAATAAGCAATAGAGATAAACAATGTAATTTCAAAATAGTATAGTGGAATAAATATGCATAAGAGAGTATGTGCAAGGGGCTATAGCTCCTTTGTATTAGGTGAGGGCAGACTTATTGGAAGAATGAGTTTTCTAGAGTTTCATGGAATTAAGTGAGGTCAGGACTGAGAAATTAACATGAGAGAGAAAGATATAATTATATATTTAAAATTATCCAGTTGAGAGAATGAATATGGATGTTAGGGGTGAAGCTCTTTGAGAGTCTCAGATGAAAAATCATTATATACCATAGGAAATATCATAAAGGCCTATTTGTCTCATTGCCTGACAGGAAATTGGGTTCTATGAAAAGATTAATTAGAGAAGTAGCATTTGTTCATATTTGCATTTAGAAATATTACCCTTGCTACAGCATAAAAATCAAATTGATGGGAAAGAATATTTAAGCACATAAATCAGTTAAACAGTTGTTTATTTTATAGTTATGCATGTGGGAATGTTGATGGCCCAAACTAAGATGCATGGGTGGAAATAGAGATTTTGAAGGTTTTGAGTAAAATTAAAAGAACAGAAACCAGAGAATTTGTGGATCTACAAGACAGAAAATACATTTTGATTGATTAGAAGATTGTTTACATACACATATATTGTATATAAACATTCATTTATGTATTAGATGATTTTTTTTTCTGGGTGGTGCCCAGGTTTTTGGTTTTGGCAACTCACTGAATTAGAGAACTTAAGACTTGGGGCATAGTTATGGTTTAAAATTTAAAGTTTTGAACATGTTGAATTTGTAGTGCCTATGGAATATTGAGGACAGGAGTCTATTTAATGTTGAAATTCAGGGTCTGGAGCTTATGAGAAAGATAGTAATCGATAAATGTAGAAGTGATAAACATACAGATGATAATTGAAGGTATGACTTTGGATGAAATCAGAGCATAAATAGAATGAAACAATTCAGCCTAAAGCCCTGAAGGACCAATATATAAGGGACAGGCTATGCAAACTCATGAAGGAAATTGTCAAGTGGAAAGAGATAGAAAAAAACCTGGAAATAATGAGCATGTTGCAGGAGAGGGGGTGGTTAATATTTTCAAGCCCTATAGAATATCATGATAAAAATTCATAAATGGCCACTGTATATGGCAAGATGAGAGTATCCTTAGCAAGATTAGTTTCTTTAGAGTGGTAGAAGAAAGTAGACAATAAGATGAGAAGTAAATGTGAGATAGAAGAAATACAAACAGAAACGTCTTCGAAAAGCTTGTTGTTGTTAAGTGCCGTCGAGTTATTGTTAAGTGCCAACTCATAGGGAACCCATGTACAATAGAAGGAAACACTCCTCAATTCTGTTCCATGCACATGATCTTATTTATGTTTAAGCTCGTTGTTTCAGACATTGTCAGTCCATCTAGTGGGAGGTTTTTGTTTTTTTCATTGACCTGGCACACTCCCTAACATAATGTCCTTCTCCAGGGATTGGTCCCTCTTGACTACATGTCCACAGTACCTAAGACACAGTCTAGCCATCCTTGCTTCCAAGGAGCAGTCTGGTTGCACTTTTAGGACAGATCTGTTGGTTAATGTGGCATTCCATGGTATATTCAATGTTAGTCTCCAGCACTATAATTCAAAAGCATCCATTCTTATCCTATATCCCTTGTTCAGTGTCCAGCTGTCACAACCATATGATGTGACTAAAATACCATGGCACGAGTCAGGCACACCTTCATCGTCAATGTGATATCTTTATTTTTGAATACTTTAAAGAGATCTGTTGCCACAGCTTTCCCCAATGCAATGCATCTTTTGTTTCCTTCACTGCTGCTTCCACGGATGTTGATTGTAGAGCTAATAAGTAAAGCAAAATCTTGGACAACCTCACTCTTTTCTCCATTTATCTTGAAGTTGTGTAATGACCCAGTTGTAAGGATTTTTGTTTTGTTGATGTTGAGTCATTATCCATACTGAAGTCTGTGTTCTTTGATCTTCATCAATGAATGTTTCAAATCTGCTTTACTCTCAGCAAGCACAGTTGTGTGATCTGCATAATGCAGCTTGTTTATGAGTCTTCTTCTAATCCTAATGCCTTGTTCATCTTCATAAAGTCCAGCTTCTCAGATTATTTGCTCAGCATAGAAATTGAAGAGATATGGTGAAAAGATACAACCCTGATGTATATCTTCCTTGACTTTAAACCAAACACTGTTTTCTTGTTTGTTTAAAGGACTGCCTCCTGGGTCATGTACTGATTTCTCTGGGGTACAATTAGGTGCCTTAGTAGACGAAGAATACTCTAGGTGGAGGACACTATGGAGAGAAAATATTTTCATTTATATATTTCCTTTGATTTTGACCTAGAAGTAGAGCTCATTCAGACACTTAGAGGCAAGAGCCAATGTAGAAAGAGGAAAGATATAAAAAGGAAAATTAATGGACTAGAATCCCAAGGAGGAAGTAATGAGTTTAAATTAACCTTTATTAGATAAGGAAATTGTGTGTGTGTGTGTGTGTGTGTGTGTGTGTGTGTGTGTGTGTGTGTGTATCTGTGGAAGGGGGTTTATGTGTACATAAATGCATATATAGTTTTAAATAAAATTTAAATATATTTTATGCCTTTGAATTATGGCACTCATGAATTATGTCAGTACTTTTCAACAGTACTTTGAAAATGTGAATTTCTATGTAGGATATGTACAATATGCAATTTACAATGTATTGACATATTTAGAGTGCTACCAAAATGCACAGGCATGGCATAGTGTCAGGGAGGATTTCATTCTGTTGTATATAGAGTTGTTATGAGTTGGACCCGACTTGACAACACCTAACAACAACAACCACTAAAATACATAATAGGTCAATTGCTTGTATTATAAAATTGCCCTTGACCTTTTTAAAAAAGAAAAAAATTTGATCCTGTCTTTTTCTTATAATGTCTTTAAATAGTCAGTAGCAACCAATGCATATTTTTAGCATATTAACTTCCAGTGTTTCTCTTAGAGTTACAAGTACTTATTTGCAATTGTGTACTAGAAAACAAATTACATAAGACCTGGATTGTGTATTTATTTCGCATACTACTGTATCCCCCAAACTTTTTAACTTTTCTGAATATGCTCCACATAAAATTAAATATACCCTTTATTTGAGAAATATGCATATTCACATATACATCATCACATTCAAGTTATAGAATATTTCATCAACTTAAGTTCTTTCATACCCTCTAATTCACCACCCCCTCAGACAATCACTATATTCTCTTGCTATTGGTTTGTTCCTTCTTTTCTATAATTTTGTTTAAAATGAATGAAACAGTTTATATTCTTTTGTGTTTGTCTTTGGTTCAGCAGGGTTTTTGTGATTCAGCCATGTAGTTATATACATATAGTAATTTAAACTTTCTGGTTGCTGAATAGTATTCTGTTGTATAGATGTACAGAATTTTGTTTGCTCATTTTAAAATCTTTAAATTGCTTAGTTTGTGGTTGCTGTGAATGTTTGCATAAAATCTATATAGGGGATATGTTTTTATTTTTTAGATAAATATTTAGATATGGAATTGGTGGACCATATAAGTGTATGTTTAACTTTACAATCAAGTACTAAACTGTTTTCCAATGTTTCATTCCATTTTATATTCATACTGCCAATGTATGATAGTTCTCTTTGACCTTCCCTTCCAGAACTTTGTATTGTCAATTTTTTAAAATTTTAATCATTTGAGGTAGTGGGAGTATATCTCATGTAATTGCATTTATCTGAATGACTGTTGATGATTAGCACCTTTTCATGTGTATATTTGCCATACATATATTTACTTTTGTGAAATGTATATTTGGATATTTTCCTTATTTTATTATTTTGTGTAAATAACTAAGATTTTTTTCAAGTGCCACCTCCTAATGCCTTCACTCTTAGTGGTTAAGGTTTCAATGTATGAATTTTGGAAAGACATTAACTCTCTCACACCATGGAAATTACTAATTGCTAATTCATTTAATAGATATGGGACTATTCAGATTATCTGTTCTCGCTTGTATGAGCTGAGCAGATAGTGTTTTTCAAAGAATTGGTGCATTTCATCTACATTATCAAATTTGTGAGTATAGAGTTATTTATAGTATTTTTATTTTTTTTTTAATATTCATGGGATATGCACTGATATCCTATCTGTAATTTCTGACATTAGTAATTGTGTCCTTTCTTTTTCTTGGTTTATCTGAATAGAATCTTATCAGTATAATGGATTCTTTTTAAAGGATCAGGGGCTGGGGTTTGGACCATTTGGTAGGGTGCTGCTCTGCATTCTCTGAGGCCCTGAGTTGAATCCCCAGCACCACAAAATGGGTTTTTGGAGTTTTCCCCAGCAATGCTTTAAGTTTTTAGTGTTTAGTCCTAGTATACCTTTTGTCAGATTTTAAGTATTTCATATATTTCAATGATAGTTTTCAAACTTTTATACTTTTTCTTTTTGATTTGCAGCTATTGAGTGCTTGTTGCTTTGGCACAAAACTAACAGTTTATCTATCAATCAATCTTATATCCTGTAATAATCAAAAATCTCATTAGTTTTAGCAGCTTTGTTAGAGAGTCCATAGGATTTTCTATGTAGGTAAGTTTTTGGAGTATATAGACTTTGGTGCATCTTCCATTTTACTCTCGATGCCTATTTATTATTTCACTATTTGAACTTCCAGTATAGTGTTAATATAGAAAGAAAAGCAATGATTAGCTTTGTCTGTTGCTTTACCATGTGAAGAAAGCATTTAGTTTTTTAAATTTAGATATAATTTTAGCTATACCTATTCTTGTCAATGGCCTTTATTGAATATTTTTCTTTCTAGTCCTAGTTTTTATTCCAGAAATAGATGTTGGATTGTGCCAAATGAATGTATATACATATTTATCTTTGTTGTTGATGTTAGGTGCCATCAAGTTGGTGTCCGACTCATAGGAACCCTGCGTACGACATATGGAACACTATAGTCAGTGCTTCTCTGCTATTCATAGGGTTTTCAGTGGCAGATTGTTTTTTGGGAGTGGGTTGCCGGGTCCTCCTCCAAGTCTAACAGCACCTGGTGTTCCCAGGCAGTCTCCAATCCAAGTACTAACCAGGGCCAACCCTGCTTAGCTTCTGAGATCTGACACCACAGTGGTATAGCTGCAGGCAATTTATCACACACACGTGTGTGTGTGTGTGTGTGTGTGTGTGTGTGTATGTATATATCTGTAGTATTCTTTTATTTTTCTTTTAATATTCGTGGGATATATACTGATATCCTTCCTTTAATTCTTTAATTTCTGACATTTGTAATTTGTGTCCTCTCTTTTTCTTGGTTTATCTGGACAGAACCTTATTGGTATAATGAATTCTTTTCAAAGGATCAGGGGCTAGGGTTTGGCTCATTTGGAGTGCATGTATATGTGTGTGTGTGTGTGTGTGTGTGTGTGTATTTGCATGACTTGTGGTGAAGTTTTCCATAGAGTTTCTTTATTATCCTTTAAAAATATGCAAAACCTTTAGTGATATCTTATGTGCTTACTCCAGATACTAGTAATCTGTATCTTCTTTCTTCTTTCTGAATTAATCTGGTCATCTGGTAGAGATTTATTAATTTTTTGGAACTTTTGAAAGAACTAATTAATGAAACTTTTGGCTTCATTGATTTCCTTTATTTTTATTAAATTTCTGTATAACTGATTTCTACTCTGAAATTTATTATTTAATTTTTTCATGGCTAATTGATTTCAGTTTTCATTTATTCTGGTGTCTCACAGTAATGAATTAGGTCATTGATCAAGATTTTTCATTGTAAATATAGGCATTTAATAATATGAATTTCTTTCTAAGGTAATACTTTAGGTGCCTGTCTCATATTTTCAAATGTCATGTTTTCATTTTCAATTAAAAATACTTTTGTTGTTGTTGGGGTTTTTTGGTGCTAGGGGCTGAACCTAGGGCCTTACTGTTGTGAGTCAAGTGCTCTACCCTAAAATACTTCTTTTTTAAAATTTATTTTTTGAGTTTTTTCTTTTACCACCAGGTTTTAAAAGTATTTTATTTACTTTCCAGATATTTTGATGTTTTCCAGATGTACTTCTTTTATTGATTTCTAATCTCATTTTAGTGTAGGCAGAGAACATACTTCATGTGGGTTCAATATATTTTTGAGGTTTGTTTTATGGCCAAGAACATGGTTTGTCTTGGTAAATATTCTTTGTCTACTTGAAAAGATCGTGCATTCTGCTGTTGGTGGAGGCTTTCTTTCTTTCTTTCTTTCTTTCTTTCTTTCTTTCTTTCTTTCTTCCTTTCTTTCTTTCTTTTAGTAAATATTGAGATAAACTTTTTTTGAGTCTAGCATGGTGGCTCATGCCTGTAATCTTAGCATTTCAGGAGGTGGAGGCAGGAGGATCACACGTTGGATACCAGAGGCAGTCTGCATAATTTAGTGAGACCCAGTCTCAAACTAAAACGTTAAAAAAGAAGAAGAAAAAAAAAGGCTAGGGGTACAGTTCAGTGATACAGCATTTGCAAAGCATGCAAGCACAAGGCCCTGGTTTTAAAGCTCCAGGATTCCAAAACCAAAAAGATAAATTTTTTTGATTGTCTTGTTCAACTTTTCTACATTGTTACCTGAGTTCCTTTCAACTCTTTGTGCCAGTCAATGAGAGGTATATGTTGAAATACCTGACTATATTTACTGATATAACTAAATCTCCATGCTCTACTATCAAGTTTGAATCTTTTCCTAGAAGTTTTGTTACACTTATATTTGAAACATACACAGTTAGAAAACTATTATGTACTCTTCATCTAGTTGTCTCTTTACCACTATGAAATACCTGTCTCTTTTTCTGTTATTATTGTTTGCTATGAAATCTCTTCCGTAACATATTAATATGTTATCCACTTTAATTTTGATTTGTTAGTATGGCATATTTTCCCCTACCATTCTACTTTTGACCTGTTTTTGTCTTTATGTTAAAGTGGGTTTCTTATAGGAAGTATATAGTTGCATTTTGTTTTATCTAACCTGCCAGTCACTGACTTCTAATTGTATTTCTAAAAGCCTTTTATTTATTGTGATTCTGGATATTTTTGGCTTTAAATCTATTATCTTGCTATTTTCTGTTTTTTACACTTGTTCATTGTACCCAAGTCCTCTTTTTCTGATCACTTTTGAATTGAGCATTTTAGTGATATAATTTTCTGTCACTTCTCTAAAAGTATATTATTGTTTGTTGAAGATGCTATATGTGTTAGACTTCAAAACTCTCTGAGAACTATCAATTTCCTGGATATCTCCATGTGAAATACGTACCTTAATAAACTTGTTTTTCTTTTTCTTTTATTAAGCTGTCTTTTGTTATAGGATCCTATTTGAATTAAAACCTGTAGAAATGGAAAAAAATATTAATCTTTACCTACAATTCTCACTGGATGTTACCTACATATTTATAATATATAAAATATATTATGTAAATACATAGCATATAAATATATATATATATGCATATATATAATATATAATTTGCATTACCTCTTGCTTCTTGCTTTCTCTCCAAACTCATATGTTCAACTTCTTTCCTATATTATGGGCTTTATTAATTATAAAATGTAAACTTTTTAAATATGTCTTTCTCCAAATTTTTTGACACCATTAGTCAATGAATGATATATAAAATTCCAGGGTCCATAGTGTAGCTCAGGGATAGAGAGCTTGGCTAGCATGTATGAGACTCTAGGTTAGATCCCCAGCATCAGGAAAAGAAAAGAAAAGAAAAGAAAAGAAAAGAAAAGTTGTTTTTCCCTTCAGGTATTATTTCTTTGTGTTTATATCTCTATTGTTGCTTATGAGATATATAACATTGGTTTAATTGATGCTATTTTATAGGAAACCTTTATTTTCTTTTCTAATAATTTTCCTTTCCTATCAATTTCCTTGGGCTGGGATTTAGCTCAGTTCCTAGAGTGCCACTCTGCAGTCTCTGAGGTCCTGGGTTCCTTTCCTAGAACTACAAATATGGGAGAAGGATATGGCAGTCCACTCCAGAGGCAATCCTGAAACAATCAGCCATTGAAAACCCTATGAGGGTCTCTGTGAATCAGACACAACTCGAGGGCACCTAACAACAACAATCAATATCCTTGATGTTCTGTAATTTCACTGATTATTTTATAGTTTATTCTTGAATTTATTTTTGCACAATCCTGTTGAGATATGATAGTGATAATTGCCCACAGAAATTTATTCTTTCTCATGCTTAGTCTAGAAATGTCATCAGCAAGTTGCTGCTCCCAGGGATGCTTTTCCCTTGATATTAGTGTGTAGTTGTGGTTTGTAAAAGCCAGCTTTTGCCTCTGTGCTCTCACGAAATACGTGTCAAATGTAATAATTGATATACTTTTTTTTTTTTTTTTGGCGTTCTGGGGGCTGAGCCCAGGGCATTGCACAAACTTTGCACATGCTTTACCACTGAGCTGCACCCTCAGCCCCTTTTTATATTTTGTCTTCAAACAGAGTCTCAGTAAATTACACCAGCTGCCCTGGCCTTGTACTTGCCATTCTCCTAACTAGGCTCCCTGAGTCCCTGGGATTATAGATGTATGCCATTGTGTCTCACCTAAAATAATACTTTGTAAATTCAGTAGTTTATATTATTATTTTCCTAGATAGAAAATAAAATTCAAGTAGCTTAGTTTTCGTCAGTGGTTAGTGAGTAGAGGTCACACCAGTCTTTTCTGTGCAAGATGGTATTCATTCTATCTACCATTTCTTTTGTTTTCCTGCATATAAGAGAAGAAATTAAAAATCTTTATTAATGGCAGAACCGCAAGAGGAAGGAAATTGGGTCTGTGAAGTATCACATGGAAGAAATCTATTATTCAAGAATTTCTTTCTGTTTTTTTTTAGCAGTATTGGGGGTTGAACCAAGGGCCTCGCGTTTGCGTGCTCTGCAAGTGCTGGACCTCTGAGCTGCATGCCCAGCCCAGTTTTTTACTTTCTGAGACAGGGTCTTGCTCTGTTATGCAAACTGCCTCTGGTCTCGAACTTGCAATCCTTCTGCCTCTGCCTCCCGAGCTGCTGGGATTACAGGCATGTGCCACTGTGCCCAGCCCTATTCAAGAATATTTCTATGATTAAGAAAGTTGTTTGTTAAATTTCTGAAATTTTGGGGTTTATTTGTTGATAGCAGGTAGCATTACTATAATACATCAAGATTTACTTGTCCTTTTCTCTTTAAAATTTTTATACTCGCAATCAAATAAATTGTTTTAGGATTCAAAACTTATCATAATAGTGTCCAAATCTAGAAATCTGTCAACAAAGTTTAAAAGTTAGTAAGTATTATAATAATAAATAAATGTAAGTATTAAATCAGGCAGTTTGTTACCAAGCAAGTATAAAAATTCATATTTTGTTTGGAATAGGGAAAGTGAGAATTTCTTTTAGTGTGAAAGTAGATATAAATATGTAAATGTTAATATGTGAAAGTATCTAACAATATCATTGAAAAGATAAAAAACTATAACATTCAAGGAAATGTTTTAATTTAAAAATTTTATTTTTGACCCTGAATACATGTATCTAGGTTTATTTAAGATGAAGGAATAGGTGCTTTATGTTCACTCTCCTGCAGATTATAACGTGTTTTTCTGTGTGGCACAGGTTGTTGATCACCCTTGGCTTTTCATTTGGGCATCAGCCTTTGTATTTCCAGATCACAGGGATGTTTTAAAATATTCCTTGCATTCATATAGAGGAAAATTATTAATGGTAGATTGTGATAAGACATGTACTCTCATGCTGCTTGGGCAGAACAGAAAAATATTGTGGTTTTGGTATCTTGAACATACAGAAAAGAATATAGAGAAAAAATTCAAGTAACAAAGTAGAAATAAATAACATACTCCTAAATCACACACATGTAAGATATTCCATATATGAATCCCTTAGAAATAATGAGAAGGCCATTTTTCCTTGTTTAAGGCATTAATGTTTTTGAACTGAAAATCAAACTTTTTTGTTGGATAAGGTGATTTTTCTTACTGACTAGACAGTATGGAAAATGCTTACTTGGAGAAAACCCAAAGATTTCAAGTGTAATTAATACCATTTTTATAATGTCATTATCATTCAAAATACTAAAATATTTTTACCAGTCTACTTTAAGTTTTATCTATGCTAGTAATTTTTCTCCTAATCTCCTTTAAGGCTCATCTCTTTGGATCCAGTTTAGGAATCTTCTTAGAATGTCATTTGTTTACAAAGTACATTTTAAATTGAGTATTTTAAACCAAGTCTTACTGAACATACAGCCATGAAATGATATAAAAGCATGCAAAATATTACTTGCAGTGTCATGATTTGCATATAACCCATGGTGTATAAACTCCATTTGGAAAGCTGTATATATGTTTTTTTCAGTAAAGAAAAAAATACATTTTGAGTTGAAGATTGTGTCACTCCCTAAAAAAACTTGGTAACATCTGTGTTAATATACAGTGTCTATAATCCATATGGGAGATGTGATTTTAAAAAACATGAATAAACTAGGAAAAGGGCAGTATTGAAATTATTTTCTGGAATTTTGGCATAGTTTACAAAATATATGTAGTTTTATTCCAGATACTGTATGCCACAAAAGCTATTTGAATATAATTGTCAGGATACTTTGTAAATAATCAGTATTGAACAATAATTTCTTTCCTTTTTTCTTGAAAATTCAGTTGTGAGGTAATTTGTCATTAAGTAGGAATGGATCTTAGAGTTTTCCATTACCTAGGTACTATTCATCTCCAAGTTCTTGCATGGGGCTTCTGAAAATCTCATGCATGAAAAAAGGTACTAGTGTCTTGCTACTTAATGATATTCTGGTTGACCTTTGTGCTTTTACTGCATTATTTTTGACAGGAAGAGATTATACCACTTCCATTGTTATTTTTGCTGCACTGGCCTCATGTACATAGGTGAGGCCTGTTGGGGAAATCAAACTTTTCTTTTACCAATTCTTTCCTGCCCCAAGCTTCCTGTGTGTAATCAAGGAGCACAGGTATGTGTGTGCATACTGTTAAAGAAAAATTTGTTGACACTTATTAAAATAAGGAAGACTTTGTTGAAGATTATTGATAGCTATAAAGACTATTGAACAAAGATTTGGCTTAATTCTGAATATAATGAAAACAAGGAGATTTATAGTCAAGAAGCAGGTTGTGGAGAGAGCAGATAACAAATAACTAAATAGATGCACTGTAGGTAGGGAAAATTCTTGCTGAGTTCACCTAATATGATTTTTGTTGAGGATAGGCCAGGGTGATCAGATGTCAAGGATGGAGGATTAGGATTTGATGAGGTATGAATGGTATCTAAATGTAGTAATATTCTTATTAAAAGTGGGTTATGCATGTCTGGCAAGGTCACTTGGCAAGCACAGGTCCTACTCATGAGGACAGGTTAGAGAAGCCTGGCTAAAGGGCTTGGTCAAGGAAAGTATCTGTACACAAACACACCCATCTATAGCAATGTTGTATATATACTTACTGCAGTCTTAATGAGAAGGTTGTCACTTAATGAGAAGGTTATGCTCTGAGAAATGCCTCCTTAGGTGGTTTTGTCATCCGCACATCACAGTATGTACTCACACAGACCTAGATCATGTAGCCTACTACCCACCTAGGCTTTATGGTCTAGTCTATTGCTCTGAAGGTACAAATCTGTACCTCATGTTATTGCACTGAATACTGAAGGTCGGCAGTCCTCAACCTTTTTGGAATCAGAAGCCAGCTTCATGGAAGGCAATTTTTCCAAAGACCGGAGTGGGTGGCTAATTTCAGGAAGATTTATTGGGTGAATACAGATGAAGCTTTGTTTCACACCTATACCAGTCCACAGCCCAGGTGTTGAAGACACCTCCTGTTGGCAGTTGGGAAATGTAAAGACTGAGGATATTACTAGACACTACTATAGACTATATAATCTACTAGCACATATTGTTGTTGTTAGGTGCCATCGAGTCAAGTCCAACTCAATGGCTCATTATTTCAGGATTGTTTTTTGGGGTGGACTGTTACATGCTTCTCCCACTTTTGCAGTGCTGGGGATTGAATCCGGCTAGCATATATAGGCTACACTAAACTTATGAAAAAGTTTTTCCTTATACAATAAAAGATTAAATTCAGATTACCATAACTTTTTTACTTATAAACTTTACATGTTTTAAAGCATTTGAGTGTTTTGGAGTAATACTTACCTTAAAACACAAACTTATTTTATAACTATTTAAAATATTTTCATTATTGCTTTATTCTATAAACTTTTCTCTATTTCAAAAATTAAGAAAATTGATGGTCTGCTCCATGATTAATGCCCGGTCTTGTTCTGACTTTAGATAGGAGGGTTTTCCCATCATCTCTTTGCACAATTGTAGTCAGTTTGGTTCCTGTATGTTCCATCTGGTGAATTCCATGTGTATAGTCGCCATTTATGTTGGTGAAAAAAATATATTTGCAATGAAAATGTCTTTAGTCTGACAAAATTCTATTGAGCAATCTCCAGCATCATTTCTGTCATGAAGGTCATATTTTCTGACGACTGGGTCTTCTTTGTTTCCAACTTTTACATTCCAGTCACCAGTAATTATCAGTGCATCCTGACTGTATGTTCAATCAATTTTAGACTGCACAAGCAGGCAAAAAATCTTCCCTTTATTCATTTGTAGTCTTACTGGTGGGTGCATAAATTTGAATAATAGTCATATTAATTGGCCTTATTTGTAGGTATATGTATATTATTCTATTACTGATAGTATTATACTTCAGGACAGATCTCAAAATATCTTTTTGATGATGAATGCAACTCCATTTCTCTTTAAGTTGTCATTCCCGGCATCATAGACTGTATGTTTATTTGATTCAAAAAGGGCAATACTAGTCCATTTGAGCTCCTGATGCCTAGAATATTGATGTTTATGCATTCCATTTCACTTTTGATGATTTCTCACTTTCCTATATTCATACTGTGTACATTCCACATTCTAATTATTAGTGGATGTTTACAGTTGTTCCTTCTCATTTTGAGTCCTATCACATCAGCAAATGGAGGTCCCACAGGCTTTACTTCATTCCTATTATTAAGGTAGACTCTCCTTTGAGGAGGCATCTCTTCCCCAATCTTATTTTCAATGCCTCCCAGCCCAAATGGTTCATTTTCTGGCACTGTATCTGATAGTGTTTCTCTGTTATTTGTATGGTTTTTAATGGCTAATTTTTGGGGGAGTGGTCTGGTGGCTTCTTCTCCCTAGTCTTTCTCAGTCTGGAAGCTCAGATGAAACCTTTCTACCATTAGTGGCCCAGCTGGTGTCTAGTACCAGTGGCATAGCTTTCAGCATCACAGCAATGCACATGCACACACAGTATGGCAAACTGACAGACACATGAGGGATTATAGACATATATAGGTACACATGTGTGTTCTGACTTCCTATTAGTGTTCATTTTTACTTTTAGTTATTTTGTTTGGTGGCCGCTGTTCTGATCCTGCTCCATGATTGAGTCTGGATCTCAGGAATCTCTCTATGCTATCCTTATGTTCACTAGTGTTTTTCTGTGATGATTACTCCTTTGGATAATAACTGTGGGAACCTCTATTAGCTTCTAGATATTGGGACTGTAATTTCGGATATTTGCTTTCACACAATTTTTTATGTTCTTCCTTTTGAAAGTAATTATGTGAGTCTTGACAAATAGTTGTGTAATTATTACCATAATGAAAATATAAGCGTTCCCTCATATTCCATCACAATATTACCTTGTATTGTTTGCATCCAGACTCGTTCTTCATCCCTGATACCTGGCAATGACTCACCTGTTTTATGTCTCTATATATTTACATTGGACTGGGGGTTAGCTCAGTTGGTAGAGTGCTGCTCTGTACTCTTTGAGGACTAGGGTTCGATCCCCAGCACTGCACAAAAGGGAGAAGGATATGGCTGTTGGAGATTTTTTAAAGCACCCCATGAATAGGGTCCCTAAGACCAGCCTAAGGGACTGACTTCTTGGTGACCGCAGGGCCACATTCCACTCACTCACTCTTACCCCTCCCATTGAGTGAGTAAAGATGGCCCCTGACCAGCCTGACCCTGTCCCAGTTACCTCTACTTTGATTGGCTTATCCCTATCCCCAACTGGCTCCTAAGTTACCCTGCCTGATTGGACCCTCACCCACCTTACCTACCAATCCCAATTGTACCCCAAAATCACCCTATTTAAATAACTGCCCCTACCTGGCAGGTACTACAGGTAAACTGTCATACTTGCCAGGAATACACCCTGATTGGCTGCCCCCAGTAAACACCCCCTTCCAGGAGCCTATATAAACAGGTTCCTGGACCCCCCTTCACCATTCTCCAACTGCTGTTGGGAACCCATTACCTTGATCCAGTGCTCCCCAATCCTGTGGAAGACCATCTACCAAGCCATCCAGTCAAGACCAGGGGCCCCAAAGTGCCAAAGGCTACAAACAACTCACAAAGAGCCTCCCAATTCCTCCCATCTTTGGGAAGGAGGGAGGCAGAGAAGGTGAGCTGTGGGAGTCAAGACCACTGGACCTCCAGCACAGCAGAGCATCTGTTAATTGCTGCTGTAACTTTGAGAGCAGAGCTGTCCCATCAGTGAGCCTGCAGCATTCTATGCTGCAGACTCTGAGAGCTAGCACTTGTCAGGGGCTGCCTGCTGGTTGCTCCTCACTTGGGGAGCAACCCAATAAACTTTTCCTCTCCTGTTTCCCTCAGAAGGTCTCCTGAGGTCCATTTTTTGCGCCTCTGGCCATCCCACCAATCCAGTCCAGTGGATCCCCAATACCCACTCGGTGTCGAGGCAAGGCTTTGACCTCAGCTGGGCCTGAGCTGAACCCCGACACATGGCAACCTGCTCCTGACCAATCCTGAAACAATTAGCCATTGAAAACCCTATGAGGGTCGCTAGGAGTCAAACTCAACTTGAGGGCACCCAAGAACAACATACTTTCATTTTTAATAATACCATATAAATGGAGTAAAGGAATATGTTTTCTTGTTTTTTTTTCAGTTTTTTTCTTCTTATACCCCCTCAGTTTTATTGAAGTATAACTACCAAAAAATGCATAAATTTAAGTCATACAACATGATGCTTTGTTATACATATGTGTTTTTAAATGATTAGTACAATTAAGCTTATTAACATTTGTCACCTTACACTGGACCTTTGTGTTGTTCATGTTTGTGTGGAGTGAAAACTTCATATCTACCATCTTAGTAAATTTCAGTTATATAATATAATATTATTAACTAGATGTCATCATGCTGTACATTAAGTGTGTTGCATTTTATGATAAGTTTCTTTCATTTAGTATTATACATTTCAGATGCTGTCATGTTGGAAATTTATTCATAAATTGTCCCTTAAATTGCTGAATAGTACTTCATTACAGCAATGAATGTTCCACTATGGACTTCTGCTTTCATGAAAGGGTACAAATGCAGATGAGTTTCTGTTTTGGGCAATTATAAATCAAGGTGCTATAGAACACACATGTGCAACTTTTGTAATAAACATAAATTTTCATTTCTTTTGGCTAAATGCTTAAGAGTTGCCTTGCTAGCCTCTCGAGTTAGTTAACCTGATAAAACTGCTTTCTAAAGTGGGTATACTGTTTTGTAGTATTTGAGTATCCCATATCCTTTGAGCCGTCAACAGTTCTTGGTTTTGTCATGATTATTATTATTATTTTTTTTTTTTTGAGAATCGAAAAAGCATTTATTTACCAGTACTCAGTAAAAGCATATTTTAAAACCTGCTCTGCTTCCTAGAGCAATAAAGAATTCTGTAGGAAGGAGATTAATGCATCCAACAATCTATTTCATTCTCCATTTTCCAATTTCAAAATTTCCTGTCAAGAGCACACACATATAATAAAACTAACATATAGTTTTATTATTTGGGAGCATTTTTATCAAAATAATAAAATAGGAGAGTGTCATGATTATTTTAAGTTCAGCCTTTCTGATAGCTATGTAGTCCTGTCTCATTGTGGTTGTAACTTGCTTGCTTTAGATTACATTTAACTTACCTTTAAATTGTATTCATCTCACCTTGAATAATACCTGTGAGCATGCTTTCAATTCTCATTTACCTTTTGTATATCTTCTTTAATGAAGTTATCAGTTCTAATCTTTTACGTGCTTTTCTGCTAGATTGTTGATTTTTTTTGTTTTGAAATTTGTTTACATATTCTCAATTCAGGCAAATCCTTTTTCTGATATATGATTTGCAAATATTTTCTTCTCAGCCTATGGCTTGTCTTTTCATTTTCTAACAGTGTCCTTAGAAGAACAGAAGTTCTTAATATTTATAAAGTTCACTTTTAAAATTTTCTTTCTTATGAACTCTTCTGTTACTATCATAATGAGGAATATCTTACCTAATTCAGAGTCCAAAAGATTATTTTCCTTGGAAGTTTTATAAGTTCAACTGTTATATTTTACTCAGTATTGTGTATGGCACGAGTATAGATCTGTTTTATTTTATTGTGTGTACATGAGTATACAGTATGAAAATTGTTTCTCAACTGAATTGCTTTAGCATCTGCTTGGGCTCAGAAAACAATACTGCCAAGTATGTTTTGTCATCCTAAGTGCTTTGACCTAAAGATCAAAGAACAATGCCACATTTACTTTCTCCTGCCCCCATGTCTCTCATTTTTTCCTCTCAAAGGTCAGGAAAGGACTTTCTCTTAAATTCACCTATCTAGCTAAAGACTGGACCCTCCATAAGATTAACTTGCAGGAAAAATGACTATAGTAGATACCACACCAGAGCCCAGGAGAACTTTCTTCTCAACTGTTGTTTGTTCTATTCTAGGGGCCCTATTCTGTCCCCTAAAATCATTTACACTTCCTGCAAAATTGGCTCCAGCCCCCTCTTTCCTTCACCCTTGTGATGAGGATATTTAAGCTTCAACCATCTGATCCTTCTTTGAGGTTCATACTTTGAGTGATTCCTGTGCACTTGCATGTTAATAAATTTATATGCCTTTTCTCCTGTTAAAAAATTGTCTATTGTCAGTTTGTCTTTCAGAGTCAAATGATTAAACCTTCAGGGAGTAGAAAGAAAGATCTTTTTGCCCTTACACATCTTCATTGAAAATTAATTGATCATATATGTATATGTTCTTTTTTGGACTGCATATCTGTTTCATTGCTCTGTGTGTGAGGACCAACATAGTTTTGATTATATGCTATACTTTGGACTGTAAGTGCTCTCCAGAGGTCTATGTGGTAAAGGCTTGCTTCTCAGCATGGTGCTATTGGGAGGTGGTGGAGCATTTCAGAAGGTAGGGCCTGGTTGGAGGTCTTCAGGTCATTGGGGAGATACTCTTTATGAGAAAGTGGGACCCACCTGCTTCCTCTTGCTCTCTATTACTTCCCAGCCATGAGGTGTTGCTTCACCACATGTTCTCACCATAATGTGCTGCAATTGCCCAAAGCAATAGGCCCAACTGATCATGAACTGAAACCTCAAACGGTGAGCCAAAATAACCCTTTTTCTCTTTCTATTATGATTATCTCATGTATTTGTTATAGCCATACAAAGCCAATATTCTATTGTTCCTGTTGTCGTTAGGTGCCATCGAGTCAGTGTTCGACTCATAGTGCACCTACCTACAATAGGTGAAACAGTATTGTTAGTGCTTCTCTGTTATTCATTGGGTTTTTAATGGCTGATTGTCTTTTGGAAGTGGGTTGCTGGGTCCTTCTCCCAAGCCTACAAGCATCTAGTGTTCCCAGACGGTGTCCCATCCAAGAACTAACCAGGCCTGACCCTGCTTAGCTTCCGAGATCTGATGGGGTCAGATGCCACAGTGGTATGGCTGCCGGCCAGCATACTATATAGCTTGACACAAATCTTGAATCAGTAGTAATTTCTTCAACTTTTTTTTATATGTTTTTCACTGTTTCTGTTTTTCAGTACAGTCATGTAATACATCATAACATTTTCTATCATGTAGTTATGTCATGGTCATTGTAGCATTACTTGTGTTTGTGGTGATACCTATAAACAAACTGGTGCTGATACTCAAAGTATAGCATATACAATTATAGATTGTACATAATACTTGAGAAATGACAATAAGCAACTATATTGCTTATTTATTATACTTTTTATCATTAGGATGTACTCTTTCTACTTATTAAAAAAGTTTACTATAAAACTGTATGCCATATCATATGGGCAGCAGTATCATACATCTTGTATTTACTGCATCTCTTGATTGCTGTAAAAGTTCATGTTGAGTGACTGACATATACCACTAGGTTTGTATACATACAGTCTGTGATGGTTCCACAATGACAAAATCACTCAACAGTACTTTTCTCAGAGTGTATCTCTCACATGACTATATAAATTTTATAGTCTCTCATTTAGTTCTACCAAAAGCTCATTTTGATGTTTTAATTTGAATTATATTGAGTCAATGAAACTAAAGACTTATTAAATCTTCCATTCTATGATTGATGACATATTTCTTCTTTTTTTGTGGGTCTTGTTTGATTTCTTTTGTCAGTGTGTATAAGTCCATTTTTTGTTGCTTATAACAATACCACAGACTGGGCAAGTCTTAAAAGAAGTTCATTTTAACTTAGGATTCTGGAGGTGCAAGACTGAATGACCACTTATGATGGTGGCCTTCTTGATGACAGAGTCTCAAAGCCATTCAGGGCATAATAAGGAAAGAGATAAGGAGTGTGTATGCATGGTCCCTGTCCTTCTCTTCTTATAAAGCTATCAGTTTTTAATTGTAGGGGTTTTACCATTTTCCAATCTTAAGCACCTTCCAAAGGTCCTACCTCTGAACACCATAGCTGAATTCAGGTTCTAGCTTCTTAGTACCTGACAACGGACATTGAACTCGAAAATGAATTTCAGAGAGGACAAACCATATGCACAGATTTTGTTCATACTTTGTTAGATTTATAACTATTTCATGTTTTAGTGTGATTGCAATGATACTATTTTTGTATCAATTTCTATTTATTTCTTGTTAAAAATAAATAATGATTTTTAAAATTATAGACTTTATATTATGTAGCCTTGATAAAGTCCCTTTTAACAATGAGAAAAATTAAGAGCTTTTTAGTTTTGGAGATTCTGTGCAGTTTTCAACATAGACACTGATGTCATTTTGAAATACAAATACTTTCTTTTTGATATACATGTTTCTCTCCTCTTTATTTCTGTCCTTACTACATTGGATAGTATCTCTAATATAACATTAAAGAGGAGTAGTAAGAGCAGATATTCTTAAAATTCTTCCCAATCTTGGAGGGAAGAATTCAGTTTTTCATCTTTAATGTTGTTTGTTTGGTAGTAGAGGACATAATCAGCTATTAATCCCTTTAAGTGTACTGTTGTTGTTAGGTGCTGTTGAGTTGGTGTCATAGAGACCCCATGTACAGCAGGCGAAACACTATTGTCAGTGTTTCTCTGCTATTCACAGGGTTTTCAATGGCTGATTGTTTCTTGGGAATAAGTTACTGGCTGCTTCTTCCAAGCCTACAGCACCTGGTATTCCCAGGAGGTCTCCCATCCGACTACTAATCAAGCCCAATCTGCTTATCTTCCAAGATCTGATGAGATCAGATGCCACTGTAGTACGGCTGCAGGCTTAGGGTACCAAAAATGTAGCAACTCCAATCCATATAAAGTTCTCATCAGCATCTGATCTTATAGCCCTCAAACTGTTGAAAGGATACAGGTTAAATTTGAGCATATACAGTCTTTTTTGTCTCAAGTATCCCATTTTTCATTTCAAGAAATTTGATTTTCATCATTTATATATTTTCCGTCTTTCCCTAATGTACTTGTTTTTCTTACCTTCTTGAACATATATCAAATGGTTATAATAACTGTTTTATTGTCCTTATTTCTTTTTTCCATCATCTGTGTAATTTCTGATTTAGTTTAGAATAATTTCTTTTTTCTTTTTTTGGATTGTATTTTACTGTGTCTTTCCATGACTGTTAGTTTTTGATAAGATAGTAGTCATTGCAAATTTACCTGATTGGGTGCTCAATATTTTATATTTTTAATAATATTCTTTAGCTTTTATCCTGTGATATAACCGTAGTTTACAAATAATTTGATCCTGTAAAATCTTATTTTATATTTCCTTCAGTGATATCAGAGGAGATTATAATCTAGGGCTGATATTGCCTCATATGTGAGGCAATATCCCTTTGGGCACTCCATTAAGTGCCCCCAAAGAATTTCTCTACTCTGGGTAGTAGGAACACTCACTATTCTAATACTTGAGTGAACTTTGGATATTGCTATTTCCTTTTTTGGGTTCCTCCTCCCTCCAACCTTGGGTAATTTCCTCGCATATATACTGTGGTCTGTACTCATCCAGTGATTCAGGGGAAGAGACCTTTTGTAGATTTCCAAAGAACTCTCTGTACAGCTCTTGGTACTGTACTAAAATAAATACTCTTTTGCTCTGGTTTCTCCGGAGTTGCACCCCTGTCTGATCAAGTGGAGGACACTGCCAGGCTTTGCCTTGCTTTTATTTTCATGCACTGAGCCCTGGATTTATTCCAGACGGTAAAATGGAGGTATTAGTAGAGCTTACCTCACTTGATTACCCTATTTTAGAGCTGTTCTATCCTCCCTGAGGGACAGTGCCTGATAAATGTTTCATGTTTTTCCTGCCTTTTTAGTTAGTCAAGAAGAATAAATCTGGTTTCTGTTAGTCCATATGCATCAGAAGTGATAGTAGATTATTGGCTTTTAAACAGGGCATTGGTTGATGAAATAAAGATGAACAAATAAAAATTGCAGGATATATAAACACAAACCTTAAAAAACAAAACTAAAAAGCTATGGAAAAAAATACAGAACATAAGAAAATGATAGCAAATCTGTTAAGATTTTTAAAAAGTTATTTTCCTGTAATAAATTCACTTGATGAAATAAGTAAAACTTTAGGAAACTTGTATTTCTTGATAGCTATGACATCAAAAGGTCAGAGTGGACATGAAAACAGATAAAAATGAGAATAATGTTTAATAGCCAAAATAAAATATATTTTGGAACTTCTGATAAGTGGTCTTGATAATGGAGAAAAATACGGATAGAAGAAGGTAACTGTATTACAGGAAAAACGTGTGTGCAAGGGCCAGGATCCACCTTCCAGGTACCCCCCCACAATAACAACAACAACAACAACAACAACAACAATAATAATAATAATAAAATTAATTAATAAGCTGTGATAAAATGCTGTTTTAATTATTCTAAGATAAAAGATAGTTTTACATAGCTGTCTGAAGCTCTGCATCATGTTGAATTCAAGCTGTGCAAATTATTAGCTATTGACTTTAGCCTCAATTTCCTTATCTCTTAAGATAATATTTACCTAGAACTCTTGTTTCTTTGTGCCTTAAATGGGATATAATATACTGAGATGGTGCTAGTGTTGTCCTTTAGAAAAAGATGAATAGTAGTTATTGAAATAATTACCATGTTAATAGTAGATTAATATTATATGACAGTTTAAAAGAAGTTTTTAAAACATGAGCTTTCGAAAGTAGAGTAAGTTACTGAATTCTTAGAAAAGAAAGTAAAGTATTGGGCCAAAAGGGTTTAATTGTTCTTCAGTAAAATATAAAATAAAATTTAGAAAAATACAACATTCAGAATGTTTTTTGAGAGTTTTCATATGGCTACTAAAGATTGTAGAGCTAGAGCCAGGTATGGTGGTACACGCCTATAATTCTGGCAACTCAGGAGCCATAGGCAGGAGAATCATAGATTTGAGCCAAAGGCAGCCTGCATAACCTAGGGAGACCTTATCTCAAGATAAAAAAGGGTTAAAAAGGGAACTGAGTGTATAGCTTAGTGGCAGAGCACTTCTAACATATGTGCAAGGCTGCGCGTTCAGCCCCTCTAGTACCCAAACGATAATCACAAAACTTACAACTGAACATCTACCATCAAAATAATTGTAGAAGATAAAAGAAAATCAAACTCTAATGTAGAATTAAAGTCACTAAATAACTATAGCATGTAATGAAGAATAACTGTGGTCTAGATATTTGTAAAAATGCTTCATATATAGTATCTTATTTAGCCACCCATTTATGAGCACTTTATTTGTTTAATAATCTGTAAGAACAACGAACATTTTTCCATATTTTATCCTGTGGATACAACAATGAGAAAAAAAGTCTGTGTCCTGAAAAGTTTACAGCTAGGTGTGCAGAGCCAAAGTAATACAAAGCAATCACAATAAGAGTAATTGGTAAGACCCCCATTTGTCTGTCACTTTAATATACTGTGGGGACTTGCATGTTGCTGTGATGCTGAAAGCTTTGCCACCAGTATTACAGATACCAGAAAGATCATCCATCGTGGACAGGTTTCAGCTGAGCTTGCAGACTAAGACAGACTAGGGAGCAGGACCTGGTAGCCCATTCCCAAAACAATTAGCCACTGAAAGCCTTATGAATAGCAGAGAAAGACTGTCCGATATAATTTCAGAAAATGAGCCTCCCAAGGTGAAAGGTACTGAAAATATGATAGGGAAGAATTGTCTCCTCAAAGTAGAGCCTACCTTAATAATGAGAATGGAGTAAAGCCCCAGGGACCACCATTTGCTGATGTGACACAGCTCAAAATGAGGAGGAACAACTGTAAGCATCCATTAATAATTGGAATGTGGAATGTATGTAGTATGAATCTAGAAAAAGTATAAATTGTGGAAAGGGGAATAGAACACAGAAACATCAATATTGTAGGCATCAGTGAGTTAAAATACACTGACATATGCCAGTTTGTGTCAGATAATCATGTGGTCTCCTATGCCAGGAATGACAGATTAAAGAGAAATGGAGTTACATTCATCATCAAAAAAGACATCACAACGTCTGTCCTAAAGTACAATGCTGTCATTGATGAGTAATACCCATATGCTTACAAGGAAGGCCAGTTAATGAGACTGTTATTCAAATTAACACACCCACCTCTAAAGTTACAAAGGAAGACAGGGAAGATTTTTACCAGCTTCTGATGTCTGAAATTGATCAGACAAGCAATCAGGATTACTGATAATTACTGACGACTAGAATGCAAAAGGGATGGGATTTAGCTCAATTGGTAGAGCAGTGCTCTGCAGTCTCTGAGGTCCGAGGTTCAATTCCCAGCACCACAAAAATGGGAGTGGCAATCCACTCCTGAGGCAGTCCCGAAACAATTAGCCATTGAAAACCCTATAAGGGTTGCTGTGAGTGGGACACAACTCAATGGCACCTAACAACAACAACAACAATGCAAAAGTTGGAAACAAAAAAGAAGGCTCAATAGTTGGAAAATATGGCCTTGGTGACAGAAACAATGCTGGAGATCACATGATAGAATTTTGTCTGACCAACAACCTTTTTCATTTCAAATACATTTTTCACCAACATAAGTAGTTAGTGTACGCATGGAATTCATGTGATGGAACATACATAAACCAAATTGACTACACTTTTGGAAAGAGATGAAAAGCTCAATATCAAAAGTCAGAACACGATCAGGTAATGACTGTGGATCAAACCATCAACTGCTCATATGGAGGTTCAAATTAAAACTGAAGAAAATTAGACAAAGTGTACAACAGCCAAAGTATGACCTTGAGTATATCCTGCCTGAGTTCAGAGACCACCTCAAAAAGAGGTTTAATGTATTAGACACTAATGATAGAAGACCAGAATAGTTATGGCATGACATCAAAGACATCATTCATGAGGAAAGCAAAAAGTCATTTAAGAGATAGGACAAAAGAAAAGACCAAATTACATTTCAAAAGAGACTGTCTCTAAAACTTGAACTTGAACATCAAGCAGCTAATGTAAAAGGAAGACATGATGGACTTAAGAAACTAAAAGATTTCAAAGGGCAGCTCAAAAAGAAAAAATTAAATATTGCAATGACATGTGTAAAGAGCTGGAGACTGAAAACCAAAAGAGAAGAATATGCTCTGTTTTTCTCAAGCTTAAGGAATTAAAGAAAAAATTCAAGCCTCAAGTGGCAATAGTGAGGATTTCCACAGGGAAAATATTAAATGACCCAGGAAACCTCAAAAGAAGTTGGAGGGAATACACAGAGTCATTATACCGAGAAGAATTATGGATAACAAACCATTTCAAGACCTTGCATATGATCAGGAATCAATGATACTGAAGGGTGAAGTAGAAGCTGTCTTGAAGGAACTGGTGAAACACAAGGCTTCAGGAATTGATGGAATACCAATAGAGGTGTTTCAACAAACAGATCTAGCACTGGAGGTGCTGACTTGTTTATGCCAAGAGATTTGGAAAGCACATACCTGGCCAACTGACCAGTTATGGAAGAGATCCATATTTGTGCCTATTCCCAAGAAAGTGGATCCAACTGAATGTGGAAATTATCAAATGATATCATTAATATCACACACAAGCAAAATTTTGCTAAAGATCATTCAAAAGCAACTGCAGCAGTACATAAACAGGGAACTACTAAAAAACCAAGCTGGATTCAGAAGAGGCCGTGGAACCAGGGACATCATTGCTGATGTCAGATGAATATTGGCCAAAAGCAGAGAATACCAGAAAGATGTCTGTGTTTTATTGACTATGCAAAGGCATTTAACTGTGTGGGTCATAACAAATCATGGATAATTTTGTGAAGAATGGGAATACCCGAACATTTAATTATACTCATGAGGAATCTGTACACAGACCAGGAGGCAGTCATTTGAACAGAACAACGAAACACTGCTGGGTTTAAAGTCAGGAAATGTGTGAATCAAGGTTGTGTTGTTTCATTGTACCTCTTGAATTTTCTATGCTGAGCAAATGATTTGAGAAGCTAGACTTTACAAAGAAGTACATGGCATCAGGATTGGACAAAGACTCATTAACAACCCATGTTATACAGATGACACCACTTTGCTTGCTGTAACTGAGGAGGATTTGAGACACTTACTGATAAAGATGAAAGAAAACAGTCTTCAGTATGGATTGCACCTCAATACCAAGAAAACAAAAATCCTTACAGTTGGGCCAGTAAGCAACATCCTGATAAACAGAGAAAAGATTGAGGTGGTCCAAGATTTTACTTTATTGCTTTCTATAATCAACACCCACAGAAACATCAGTGAAGAAAGCAAAAGATGCATTGTTTGGGAAATGCTGTTGTAAAAAACCTCCTTAAAGTGTTCAAAAGTAAAGATGTCACATTGAAGACAAAAATACATCTTTCTTATGCCATGGTATTTTCAGTCCCATCATATAGTTGTGAAAGCTGGACATTGAAAAAGGGAGACAGGAGAAGAATTGATGCTTTTGAATTATGGTGCCAGAGACGAGTATTGAATATACCATGAACTGCCAAAAGAACCAACAGATCTGTCCTAGAACACGTGTAACTGGAGTACTCCTTGGAAGCAAGGATGGCTAGACTGCATCTGAAGTACTTTGGAGATGTCAGGAGGGACCAATCCCTGGAGAAGAACATCATGTTTGGGATAGTGGCAGGTCAAGGAAGTCATAGTGGGTACAACTATGAACTTAAATAAGATTGTGTGCCTGGCACAGAATCAGGGAGTGTTTTGTTCTGTTGTACATTAGTCAGACTGGACTCTACTTCACCTAACTACAAACAACAAATTGGTAAGAACAAGTTAAGCACAAGATGCTTTAGGAATCTTTGCATAATCACTTAAAACAAATCACTATAGATACACATCAGAATGAAACCAACAAGCGAAAGTATCAGGACAGTAAACCTAAATGGTCTTATTTTCCTTATACTAAGTTTCATATGGGATTGGATTTTTAAAATTCATTTACTGCTTACAAAACAAAAATGACCTGTCAGACATATAAACAAATATTGCTTTGTTAATCTATTTCAGATAAAATATAAACCAAAGTAGCAGTATCAACAAAATATCTACTATTGTCTAATGACAATATTGGAAACACTACAAACCCTTTTATAAGACCATTTTGATTGGTGAAGGTCAATCAGTATTGGAGGATACCAGTCTGGAAACATTTACTTAAAAATCACAACTAGTAACATCAATGGAGGGTTTACTGTGTGCTAAGCACTACAATAGGTACCTTTCATGTGCTGTTTTTGTAATTTCTTTATAAAAACACTGTGAAATAATAGCAGTGTTAGTGAGTCACATACCTGGAGACAGAATTCATATATGTGACTGCAAATATTATGTTCTGATTACTCTACTGTATACCTTTGGCTTCATCTACAAAAAAACAAAACCAATCAACAACAAAACAACACAACACAACAACCATAAATAAAGTGCTGCTGCTTTGATCACATCTTTTGACATCCCTACTTCAGTCTTACCATCCAACTAAATAAATTGCATATTTAGATTATAGTTGCCTAAAGTCCTGGCAGTGTTATTTTTACTTTGACATTCAACTTTGTAAAACTCCAGTGGGTCATATTCTTTATGTTAGAAATAAATACTTTGGGCATTTGTTAGCCTTCCTGTTGAATTTCACTCTTTTCTGAACAGATCTTGTAGATTTTATTCCAAGAAATGATATTACATTCTATAACATTATTTTACCCATGGTAGGCTTTTTCTTTCAATAAAATATACTGTAAAGATGCATATTTTCACTAAGTTCTTGAAAAAAAAAATCAATATCAAGCATAAATTGTGTTTGTTGTTGTTATTGTTAGGTGCCATCAAGTCGGTGTCTGATTCATAGTAACCCTACGTACAACAGGCGAAAAAGTATTATCAGTGCTTCTCTGCTATTCGTAGGGTTTTTCATGGCTGATTGTGTTTTTGGAGTTGGTTGCCTGGTCCTTCTCCCAAGCCTACAGCACCTGGTGTTCCCAGGCGGTCTCCCATCCAAGTACTAACCAGGCCCAACCCTGCTTAGCTTCCGAGATCTGACAGGATCCAATGCCACAGTGGTACAGCTGCAGGCATAAATTGAGTAGGTGTTAGCAAAATATATTGGATTCATTTTAACTAATCAAACTAATTTACTCTATAAAATTAGCACCTATATTTTAAAAGGGCTGGGATTTAGGTCAGTTGATAGAGCACTGCTCTGCAGTCTCTGAGGTCCCGAGTTCGATTCCCAGCACCACAAAATGGGAGATGGACATGGCAACCCACTCCCAAGGCAATCTCGAAACAGTCAGCCATTGAAAACCCTATGAGGGTCGCTATGAGTCGGACTCGACTGGACGGCACCTAACAACAACAACAACAACAACAACAACAACGTTTTAAAAATCTTCCTGAAATTACCTGTACCTTCTTGTACATTGTTATTTAGAAAATATGTAGAAAATTTGATATATTCATAATGTATTAGAGATGAAATTTTTCTGTGTGTGTGAATAGAAATTGATATTTGATTCAACTTGAAACTAGTCTAGATAGATTTAGAATAAGTAGACATGTTTTACCACTGTTATCAGTTGGATTTTTATGTTCATATAACTAAATGAGGGCTGGGATTTAGCTCAGTTGGTGGAGTGCTGCGCTGCAGTCTCTGAGGTCCCGAGTTCAATTCCCAGCACCACAAAAATGGGAGAAGGGCCTGGCAATCCACTCCCAAGGCAATCCCGAAACAGTCAGCCATTGAAAACCCCATGAGGGTCGCTATGAGTCTGATACCGACTCGACGGCACCTAACAACAACAACAACAATAACAAAATGAAATGTTGTTGTTGTTAGTTGCCGTCGAGTCGGTATCCGACTCATAGCGACCCTCATAGGGTTTTCAATGGCTGGCTGTTTTGGGATTGCCTTGGGAGTGGATTGCCAGGCCCTTCTCCCAAAATGAAATGAAATAGGAATGTAGAAATGAAGAACATAGAGAATTCTCTTATTTAATATGTTTTTGTTTTGTTTTTCCTAGTTTAAATGTGTAATAATCATTAAGTAAATGTTTATTTGACATCTTTATGTATAACACAATCTGTTGAGTGCTAGAAGTGTAACAGCAAATACAGCACAGTGTTTACCCTCAGGGAGGCCTCAGTTTACATGTTCTTTGGAAAACAAAGGGTAAAGGAAGTGTTTTAGTCAGTGACAAACAACATCTTGCACAGTAGTCTCATAAGATTCTAATGGAGCTGAGAAATTCCTTTTGCCTCATGTTTGTACTGTCCTTTTTATATACTTAGGTATATTTAGATACATAAATACTTCCTGTTGTATTATAATTGCCTCCAGTATTTAGTGTGGTGCCATGCTGTATGGGTTTGTGGCCTCAGAGAAATCGGTTATACCATAAAGCCAGATGTGCAGTAGGCTATGCCACCGAGGCTTGTATAAGTATGCTCTGTGATGAGTGCACGATGATGAAACCAAGTGATGATATATTTGTCATTAATATAGTCTTGTTAAGTAACACACATATTATAATTTGATAAGTAAAACCTGTTAAAGCCATGTGATGGCTATGGAGAACAGTGGCTTCATCAAATACTAGTCTAGATGTTGCTGAACAGATATTTTGTAGCTATGATTAATATTTATAATCAGTTGACTTTTAAAAAGGGAAATTGCCCTCAATAATATGGATGGGTCTCATTCAATCAGTTGAAGACCTTAAGAGAAAATATTGCAGTTTTCTGAAAAGGAAAAAAGTTCTTTCTCAGTATTATGATGTATAAATACTGCTTGAGTTTCCAGCCTGCTTGCTTGCCATAAGGACTTCATACTTGTCAGGCCCTATCAAAAAAGCAAGCTCTCACCCTCTCCTCTCTTCTTCTCCTGACCTCTCCTATTTCCAGTATCCTACTAGTTCTGTTTTATAGAGCCCAACTAATGGAGTTTGTAAGTTTGTTTTTACTTGCTTATTTTTGAGGTTGACATGACTTTTTAAGGGTGCTTAACTACTTCTGCTTTTCTAATTTGTTCAGATACCATCTTTATTTAAATATTCCAAAAATACTGTGTTGTTAGGTGCTGCCAAGTCCGTATCCCACTCATAGCAACCCTGCGTAGAACAGGCAAAACACTATTGTCAGTGCTTCTCTGCTGTTCATAGGGTGTTCAATGGCAGATTGATTTTTTGGGAGTAGGTTGCCGGGTCCTTCTCCCAAACCTGCAGCACCTGGTATTCCCAGGAGGTCTCCCATCCAAGTACTAACCAGGCCCAACCCTGCTTAGCTTTCGAGATCTGATGGGATCAGATGCCACAGGGCTACAGCTGCAGGCCAAAAATACTATCACATCAAAATAAAATCACATCAAAATATTGAAAGTTTAGTTTTCTCAGATTCAAATCAAATACATCAGGTTATATTTAATTTGATGTATTTCAGTAATTATGTTTGTATACTGACACTTATATGAGTAATATGGGGTAAAAGCATAGATATCAAAATTCAAATTTTATGAGTTAATAGCAAATATTACTAGCTCTTTTTTAGTTCTTACTTAACTTCATATATAATGGTTTAATAAGTATACTAATTTTATTTCTTTTATAAGTTATAGTGTTGTTATTCTAATCCATTTTTAGCATGCCATCAGGATCACTTGAGTCTCATTCTCATAAAACAGGCAGAAAAAGTATATCTTGAGACCATTTATCTGCCAGGAAAAACACATTTTATTAACTGCTAATTATTGTCCCAAATGTATATAGTGATATGTTAGCAGGTTGTGGCTAGCCATAAAATTGTTTTTCTCTTACCACATACTTCACTTTTCTTTATTCTCCACCTACAGTAAATTTAAGAGAGTTAATAAAGAAGTAAAATATTAAATTGAAACCTACTATTCAAAAAATATTTTACTTCTTCAGTCTCTGTGCTGAGCAAATAATCCAAGAAGCTAGACTTTATGAAGAAGACTATGGGTAAGGATAGGAGGAAGACTCATTCACAACTTGCCATATGCAGATGACACCATTTACTTGCCAAAAAGTGAAGAGGATTTGAAACACCTGCTGATGAAGATCAAAGAATGCAGCCTTCATTATGGATTGTGCTTCAACATCAAGAAAGTAAAAGTCATTGCTGGGTGTGGTATCGCACGCCTGTAATCCAGCAGTTTGGGAGGTGGAGACAGGAGGATCGCAAGTTTGAGACCAGAGGTAGTCTCCATAACCTAGTGAGACCCTGTCTCAAAAAAAAGTAGAAAAAATTGGCTGGGGGCACAGCTCAGTGGTCCAGCACTTGCAGAGCATGCAAGCGCAAGGCCCTGGGTTCAACCCCAATACCACAAAAAAAAAAAGAAAAGAAAAGAAAAGTCCTTGCAACTGGGTCAGTGAGCAACTTCATGATAAAGGGAGATAAGCTTGAAGTTGTCCAAGATTTTATTTTACTTGTTTCTAGAATCAACACTTGCAAAAGTAGCAATCAAGAAATCAAAGGACGCATTACACTGGGGAAACCTGTTGCAAAAGATTTCTTTAATGTGCTGAAAATGAAAGATGTCACTTGAAGATGAAGATACACCTGACTCATGCAACCGTATTTTCAGACATGTCATATGCTTATGAAAACTAGGTGGTAAGTAAGGGAGAATGGGGAAGAATTAAGCTTTTGAATTATGGTGCTGGTCATGAATATTGAATTTACCATGGAATGAAAAAAGAACCAACAGATCTGTCTGAGAATATGTTTAACCAGCGTGTTCCTTGGAAACAAGGATGGCTAGACTGCATCCTACATATTTTGGACATGTTTCAGGAGGGACCAATCCTTGGAGAAGGACATCATGTTTGGGAGAGTGGCAAGTCAGTGAAAAAAAAGGTAAGACCCTCTATTAGACAATTTGACACAGTATCTGCAACAATGGATTTAAACATAAAAAAGATCATGTGCACGGGATGGTTTTGAGTAATGTTTCATTCTGTTGTACATAGCTTTGCTATGAGTCAGACCCAACAAAAACTTAACAACACAAAAATAAGACGTTTATTTTCTATTTCTATTTAATGCATTTTTAAAGAGAATGAGTAAATCATCATCCTCATTTTAAAAATATATAAGTAAAGTTCACATTAAGAAGAAAGCCAGAGCTGGGTGCGGTTGCACATGCCTGTAATCCCAGCAACTCGGGAGGCAGAAGCAGGAGGATCACAAATTCGAGAACAGAGACAGTCTGCATCATTTAGGGAAACCCTGTCTCAAAAAGTAAAAAAATGGGCTGGAGGTGCAGCTCAGTGGTACAACACTTACAAACCATGCAAGAGCAAGGCCTTGGGTTTAACCCCCAGTATAGCAAAAAAGAAGAAGAGGAGGAGGAGGAGGAGGAGGAGGAGGAGGAGGAAGAAGAAGAAAAAGAAGAAAGCCAGGGATAGGGATAGGGTAGTCCTGCTTGGTGCTTAGGGAAATAATTATCACCATGGAAGAAGAAATTAGAATTTCTTAACTCTTGCTTAATTTTTTTCCTGCGATTCCTGGTTTATTTAATTTCTCCACTAATCTCCCTTAGTACCAAAATCACCTCTTTTTGACAGAAGACAGTGTCAGAACAGAACAGAAGCCATAGAGTCCTGCAGAGACTGGAATGATACACCAGCATGTTGTTAATCTGTACATAATTGCCTGTCCAGGGAAGTTGAATCAAGGAACATGAAAAGGAAAACAGTGAAACATTGTCTGTGACCTTTGAAGGTTTTTAAAAGAATGACTTATGTGCTCTCATTTACAAATGGAAAAGAATATTCTTAATTACCAACAAGAATATTTTTCCAGCTGGTGATCATAATGACAGCTACTAGCATGATTCCAGAATGAATTATTAAAGAATGGTAACTGTATGCAAGATTGATTTGCGAAGAAAATATTGTCAGGCCAACCTTAACTTTTCAAGGGTAGATTTGTTAGGCTAGTTAGCCAGGAAAATGAGGAAGGACAAAATGTCTCAACCATTAATATATTAAGTCCCTCATATGATCCTTGTGAACAAAAGCAGGAAATATATGAGAACAAGGGCATCAGAGAAATAACTCTTTAAGGGACTCCATCAAATATATCAATGTATGGGTTGATCAAATATTTTAATGACATGTGCAAAGAGCTAGAGACTGAAAACCAAAAGGAAAGAACACACTCTATGTTTCTCAATCTTAAGGAAGTGAAGAAAAAATTCAAGCCTTGAGTTCCAATAGTGAAAGATTCTACAGGGAAAGTATTAAATGATGCAGGAAACATCAAAGGAAGATGGAAGGAATACACAGAGTCATTATACAAAAAAGAATTGGTGGATGACCAACCATTTCAAGAGGTTGCATATGATGAGGAACCAATGGTATGGAAGGATGAAGTAGAAGCTGCATCTGAAGGAATTGGCAAAACACAAGGCTCCAGGAATTGATGGAATACCAATAGAGGTGTTTTAACAAACAGGTATAGTACTGGGGGTGCTAACATGTTTATGCTAAAACAGGTCAAAAAGATTTAGAAAACAGCTATCTGGCCAACTTACTGGAAGAGAGCTATATTTGTACCTATTCCTAAGAAAGGAGATCCAACTGAATGTGGAAACTACCAAATGATATTAATATTACACATGAGCACAATTTTACTAAAGATCATTCAAAAGCCACTATAACAGAATATAGACATGGAACTGCTGGAAAATCAAGCTGGATTCAGAAGAGGGCAGGGAACCAGGGACATCATTGCTGATCTCAGATGGATACTAGCTTAAAGCACAGACTATCAGAAAAATGCCTATCTATTTTTTATTGATTATGCAAAGGCATTTGACTGTGGCTCATAACAAATTATGAATAACACTGTGAAGAATGGGCATCCCAGAGCACCTAATTGTAATTGAGGAATCTGTACATGGACCAGGAGGCAGTTTGAACAGAACAAGGAAACACTGCTTGGTTTAAAGTCAAGAAATGTGTGCATCATGGCTCTATCCTTTCACCATACCTCTTCAATCTCTATGCTGAGCAAACAATGCAAGAAGCTGGACTTTATGAAGAATGCAGCATCAGATTTGGAGGAAGACTCATTAGCAACCTGTGATATCCAGATGACACAGCTGTGTTTCTAAAAGTGAAGAAGATTTGAAACATTTACTGATGAAGATCAAAGAACATAGCCTTCCCTGTGGATTGTGACTCAACATCAAGAAAACAAAAATCCTTACAACTGGGTTAGTATCCAACTTCACAATAAATGGAGAAAAGATTGAGATTGCCCAAGATTTTGCTTTATTTGGTTCTATAATCAACACCCCTGGAAGCAAGAGTGAAGAAGTCAAAAGACACATTGCTTTGGGAAAAGCTGTGACAAAAGAGCTCTTTAAAGTATTGACAACTAAAGATGTCACATTGAAGACAAAGGTGCACTTGACTCATGCCATGATATTTTCATTCGCATCATATGGCTATAAAAGCTGGACATTGAATAAGTGAGACAGGAGAATTGATGCTTTTGAATTATAGTGCTGGAGACGAATATTGAATATAACATGGAGTGCCAAAAAACCCAACAGATCTATCCCAGAAGCAGTGCAACCAGAGTGCTCCTTAGAAGCAAGGATGGCTAGACTGTGTCTCATGTATTTTGGACATGTAGTCAGGAGGGAGTAGTCCCTGGAGAAAGACATCATGTTTGGGACAGTAGCAGGTCAACAAAAGAAAAAAGGAAAACCCTCTACCAGATGGATTGATAGTGTCTGCAATAATAGGCTTAACCATAAATAAGATCACGTACCTGGCACAGAATTTGGGAGTGTTTCGATCTGCTGTACATAGGGTCTCTATGAGTCAGATCCGACTCAATGGCACCTAACAACAAGAACAACAACGTGGATTCACATCCACTTAGAGGAAAAGTGTATGGGAGAATGCCACAGAGTGTTATCTGCATCTTTATTCTGCTCAGTGTTGTCATCCTAATCTAGCTCTGAAATCATATCCTGCATTTAAATTCTCATCATTTGAACCACTTCCAGTGTTTGCTTCAAGAAATGACAGTTCATTAGCTATCTCATAATTTTATTCATAGATTTATGAGTGCTCCGTCTATCTGAACTATTATAAAACCTGTAACATTTTCACAGTATATCAGTGAAAGAGCAAATTAATAGGTAGGTGAAGTCAGGTTGACATTCAGATTATAAATTTATCACACTCACCACAAATAGTTTGTCCAAAAAAAGAACTTATATTATGAGGTAATGTGTGTGTGGTCTAAATATTTTACTGGATTAATTCATTTAACATTTATATTTTGTCTTACATATTACTGGAATGAAATAAATAGATTAAACCCCCTAGAACAGAGTTTCATGAAGAGTTTTCAGTTGTGCCCAAGATAGTAATCCCATCACCTCTTCTCAGAGTGGAAGAGGGGCCTGGAGTAAATAGGCTGTGGAGTGCCAGCAGCCTCCAGCTATGCTAGAGCATCTTCCTCTGTTTAAGCCCCTGTGCTGTCCTGTCCAAACCTATGAGCAGAGGCTACAAGGAACCTACTTGTAGTATAAGAAAGTTTCACTCTTCACTTGCTGCAGCAAGGGAATACATACTAGGACGACTGTGGAGTGTACCTACAAAGGGCGAGTAAGGAAGAGTGATTATATGACTTGGGAACTAGAATTAGTCATAAAATGGTCTTTCAGAAATTGGTCAGAATTTCTAAAATAAAATTACTGGAGCAATCTGTTAACTCGTGAGTCTGTACAGAGCCACTGTTAGATTAGTTCCTGTGATTTTATCTTGGAATATGAGAGATTCAGATTTGAACTTAAGATAGTCTTTTGTGCACATCATGGCTCTGTCTGGCACAATTTGTTTTCTAACTCAAATGTTGTGAAATGTGGTTTCTCTTTCTCTTCACATTTCTTCCTCATTACAATTAGTTGTCTGCAATATTGTTTTTCACTTTATCACTACAGTTGTCAAATTGTCAGCAGTAGTTTTTTTACCTTGTCAGTATAATTATAATCTTTTTGTTTGTTTGTTTGTTCTTTCATTTGTTTGCAATGCTAGGAATTGAACCTAGGTCTGTTCATACTAGGCAAGTGCTGTACCACTGAGCTGCACCCCAGCCCATTTTTTTACTTTTTGAGACAGGGTCTCGCTAAATTACCCAGAGTGCCTCTGGTCTCAAACTTGTGATCCTCCTGCCTCTGCCTCCTGAGTCGCTGGGATTACAGGCATGCACCATTGCACCTGACTAAAAGTTTTTAATGTATCTTTATTTGAATGTGTTTTCACAATGTGTTTTATTATTTTGTGTATTACATATATATATGTATATCTATCTATATCTATCTATCTATCTATCTATCTATCTGTTTTCCTGCCTTTTTATAACTAAGAACTCTTCTGCTGAGCTCACTTAAACATTGATTTTAAATTTAAAACTGTGGCCGTGTGTGTGTGTGTGTGTGTGTACATACATTCATAAAATTTTACCCTCCATCTCTTACTATGTATAAATCTAACTCATTTTTCTAAACTGAAGAATACATAATATGAATCCACCCTGTGTTCCCTATCCTCTCTCCCAGTAACAGATATCTGAGTTCTCTTTTAATTTCTCACCGACCTCCCAAATGTTTATTTCCCTTTATGAAGCAATGAAAGACTTAAAAAAATTAGCTGTCTATTCATGGTCTGTCTATCCAACGATGTATTTATTATCTATCATCATTTCCGTCCAAGTGTGTAATAGCTAGATGATAGATTATGCATATATTTAAGTGCTGCCAATTTGTTCTGACAAGCTACAGTCCTACCAACAATTCCTAGATATTCCTACATCCTCCTCCCCTCCAAAATTTAGCATATTCCAGTTTCTAATATTTTACTCTTTTTGTAAGTGATACTTCACTCTCAACTTGCATTTATATATTATGTTTGTTAAATTTGGGGATTACTTTTTCAATAAATTACCTTTTTGTTAGCCATTTTTCCTGTTGAAATTTGCATTATTTTTTCTTGCAATTTTCAGGAGTTCTTTTTAATAAAATTATAAATCTCTAAAAATTTTATATAAAACAAATTTCTTTCATCTGTAAGGTAAATATACTAATTTTGCCTATAATTAAACAAAATCTCTAATTTTGATGTAATCCAGTTAGTTTTTGCTCTGTGACTTATACTGTTTTCTTTAAGAATTCCTTTACTGCCCCTACAGCCAAATATTTACTTTTATCTTTTCTTCTATTATCTTTATAGTTTTACTTTTCATATTTTGGTAGTTTACCCTTTATAGATAAAGTTACAATTTAATATTGTATGTGATATTAGGTAAAGATCCGTATCTGTTTTCATTTCCTCTCTGAAGTGAACCACTTTTTCAGTAACATATTCTTTGTTTGTTTTGTGGTGCTGGGGGTTGAACCCAGGGCCTTTCATGCTTTGCAAGTGCTTTACCACTAAGCTGCACTCCCAGCCTGCTTTTTTTTTTTTTTTTTTTTTTTTTTTTTTTTTTTTTTTTTTTTTTTTTTTTTTTTTTTTTTTTTTTTTTTTTTACTTTTTCAAACAGTGTCTCGCTAAATTATGCAGGCTGCCTGTGGTCTCGAACTTGGAATCCTCCTTCCTCTGCCTCCCAAGTGGCTGGGATTACAGGCGTGCACCACCACACCCAGCTCCAGGAACATACTCTTAAGAAGTCAACTCTAGTTACGAACACAAAACCAAAAACAGATACACACACACACACACACACACACACACACACCGCCTATATGTGATATTTCTAGTTGACCAAAAGGTGATTATAAAGGCTTTACCTGGTGGAACCGTGGAGGCAAGATCTCCACTCCCTAGAGGAGACTTGGTGTAGAGCTAATGCAGTGTAGTCTTTGAGGGGAGATGAATCAACTGCTTAGCACCTGCTAGCTGGGCATGTTCTTCATGTATTTCTATTCCTAGCCTAGGTCTGTACCTGAGGCCATTGCTGGGGGTCTTCTTTAGGCACTTGCACAGAGGTTGCCTTATTGGAGTAAGGTGAAGGGGAGCCTTAGAGATATTTTCCTGGTTCTGCTCCCACTCCATATTCAGTGCTTTTCACTCCTGCTCCTCTACTCCTTCTTTCTCCTCCACCCTTGGATCTGCATGACTTGTGGAGCCTTTGGGGAGGGGCTTCTGCAGCACTGAGACAACCCCATGTCTGTGCTGATACACCTGTCCCTTCACTTGTGTGCTTTTCCATGGGGAAAATGGAACAGGGAGGAATAAATGCTTTCTCAGGGTTTAGTCTCTTGATTAAAAATTTCCTTGTTACTATCATTTTGGCTTCTTTCTGCTTCATTGGCTTCCCTGACACCTGAGAGCTGAGTTAGCTTTCTCCAATTGAGCTGAACTCCTGACAATACCAAGGCAGTGATTTTCAAAGTGTGATCCTTGAACCAGCATCTTCAACATTGGCTATCACCTGGGAGGTTGTTAGAAGTACAAGTTCTATGGCCCACGCCAGACCCCACTGAATTGGCAACTTTGCACTTGATCTCATCAATCTGTTTAACAAATGGTCATGTGATTCTGAGACATGATAAACTTTAAGAACCACTGAACTAATAAGCAGTTTATATTTGCACACTGTTTCGTAGTGTGTCTATCATATATTAAGTTATTATATGTATAGTTGTGGTTAGGTGCTATTAAGTTGGGTCTGACACATAGCAACCCTCAAAGGATTTTCAATGACTGTTTTGGGATTGTTTTCAGGAGTGGACTACCACATCCTTCTCCCAGTTTTTTAGTGCTAGAGATTGAACCACAGTCCTCAGGAAGTGTGGAGCAGTGCCCTACCAACTAAGCTAAACTCTAGCCCCCCCCCCCAAGAGTCTGTCTCTGAATTTTGTATTCTGCTACATTAGTCTGTTTATTCTTGCATAAATACCTTAATATTTTTATTATTATCCTTTGTTACAGTGTGGATAACTATATCTATATATACATATACATATATATATTCATTCTTTTGGGTTTTTTTATTTCAACATTTTAAATATTTTATTTCACTTTTTTTGGCTTACATTATTTCGGAAGAGAACTGTACTCTAATTCTCAGCCTTTCCGTCAGTAAGTAACATGTTTGGTACCTCTGGCTTTTTCTAAAGATTTCTTCTTTTCCTTTGATTTTCTGTAGTTTGAATATACTACATACACCTATATGTAGATTACTTAGTATGTATCCTCTTAGCAGTCCCTGAGCTTTCTGGATCTGTGGTTTAGTGTTTGTCTTTAATGTTAGAAAATTCCTAGCCATTATGACTTCTAATATTTCTTCTGCATTATTGTGTCTTATCCTTTTAGTGGGCTGGGATTTAGCTCAGTTGGTAGAGCACCGCTCTGCAGTCTTTGAGGTCCAGAGTTCGATTCCCAGCACCACAAAAATGGGAGAAGGACGTAGCAACCTATTCCCAAGGCAATCCCGAAACAATCTGCCATTGAAAACCTTATGAAGGTCTCTATGAGTCGGATATGACACGACAGGCCTCGAGGGCACCTAACAACAACAACAACAACAAATCCTTTTGGTATTTAAATTACACCTATGTTATACCTTCTTTGGCTGTTCTGCTCATTTGATTGTTCTTGTTTTTTTATTTTTTTCTCTCAGCAAAAATTTTTGGACTAGGTATAGGGAATTTTTATTGACCTATATTCATGCTTATAATTTTTTTCCTTAGTCACGTTGAGCCTATTGATGAGTCCATTAAAGACATTATTCTTTTTTGTTTTGATCTCTAGCATTTTATTTTGATTTTTCTTTGTTTCTATCTGTACATTATCCATCTGTTCTTGCATATTATCTATTTTTATCATTGGTTCCTCAATATATTAGTGATTATTGTTTTAAATTCTGTGTCAGATAATTTCAAAAAAGTCAGATAATTTCAAAAAAGTTTGTCGTATTTGAAACTGGTTCTCATGCTCATTGCTTCTTCAGCCTTTCTAGCCTTTTAGCATGCCATATAATTTTTTGTTAAAAGACCAATGTGATGTATTATATAATAGGAACTGAGTTACGTAGACTTTCAGGGGCAGGTTCCATGTTAATCTAGTTAGGAGTAAGGCTGTTTAATATTTTCTATTGCTGTGAGTTTTCAGAGGGTTCAAATTCCTTAAATATCCTTCTTTTTTGTATCGCTTTTTCTTTGGCTTCCCTAAGAACACCACCTTAGAATCTTACAGCTCTTTTAGCTATTATTTACTGGTAAATACCAGAGTGCTTTTGGCTTGGTGGTAAGATACTGGGGAGAGGATACATTCTATACACTTAGGGTTAAGATTCAAGGAGCCTGTGACCTTCATACATTTTTGTTAGGTCCCCCATCCCTATTTATGTGAGATAGGAAGTCTATATGGAGCTGGAAATTATTTAATTTTATTAAGACTTTATTAATAAAGTCTTTCTTTTAGCAGGGAAAAGGCTCTGATAAAATTATGGAGAATGCTCTGGGCATATTTCACAATGGTTACTGTTTTCTTTGCTTTGCCAGAGCCAAGAAGAAGAACCAGACAAGTTCTTAGCTCTTTACAGTGAAATCTTAATGGCATTTCTGGTAGAAAACACACAGGAGTATGTTGTTGTTGTTGTTAGGTGCCGTCGAGTCGGTATCGGACTCATAGCGACCCTCATAGGGTTTTCAATGGCTGACTCTTTCGGGATTGCCTTGGGAGTGGATTGCCAGGCCCTTCTCCCATTTCTATGGTGCTGGGAATTGAACTTGGGACCTCAGAGACTGCAGCGCAGTGCTCTACCAACTGAGCTAAATCCCACCTTGAGTCCCCAGTAATTCTCAATCTCACTGAAATATAGCTTATTTTAGAGAGTGGGAATGGAATATTTTATATTTTAAAGTGTGTGTTTTATGTGACTTTAGAAAACAAAATGTTCTTCTTGAAATTCCCCTTCTCCTCTAGCTAATATATATCTCTTGAATATGGAAAAGAGAAAAGCCATTATATTTTATTTTCTACACTATTCTCCTACACACAGGTATACTCTTAAGGAAATATGTTGAAGATATTTGATATGATTACTTTGTTTTCTATCCAAAAGATACTGAGGATGTGATAATCTTTTCCAAGATGTTGTTTACCACATCTGCATTTCCTGATAATTTTAAGGCTTATATAAGAGAACAGCTAAACTTTTCTTAAGTTTTCTAACAATTTCACAGTCTTAAAACTCTCAACTAAATTTTGAGGAGTGGGGCAGGGAGTCTAATATGTAAATCTTTTTATGAGGCCTTCTGATTTCTGTCATGTTATATATGCTTCTGACCTGTTTTTCCACTGAACCAGTAATTTAGTCCATTACTGGCCTGTGTAAATCTTAGCCACAGCAATTTCCCAGGGTGGTTTTGAGCCTAAGGAGTGGTTGGTATTGATGTCCAGCAGGAAACCTTGCAAACCAGAGGATTGGTGTGGTTCACTGTAACCTTGTTAAAGTATTGGTCAGGTTGCACTTAGGGGAGTTATTTAATTAATTTACCAACACTGTTTGCGTACAATTTCAGATGACCACTAGTTTTTTTTTTTTCATCCTGATTCAGAAAAAGACAGTTGCTTATTTTTATCAGAGTCAAGTATTAATCCAACCAGGCACAGTGGCCAGTGCCTCTAATCCCAGCAACTTGGGAGGCGGAGGCAGGAGGATTGTACATTTAAGATCTGTGTAACTTAGAGAGACCTTGTCTCAAATTAAAAAAAAAAAAAAAATTAACCAGAGTTGCAGCTCAGTAGTACAGCTCTTTCAAAGCATGCAAGCATGAGGCCCTGTGTTCAACCTCCCAGTACCTTTTTCTAAGTTGTCTTTAGGCTTTCTTTTTGATAATTGGTAGAACTTCTCTAAAACATTAGTATCTATAATGTTGTCATAAACTTAATTTGAGAGCTTTCACTATATCAGGAATTGTGCAAGCAAGAGTTTTTAAAAATATAAAACATTTTCTGTCATTAAGAAGCTAATAAACACATCATGGGAGACAGATATAAAATGAATTACAATACATTAAATAAACAATATACTAGTCATAGAAACAAAGTATGGTGGGATTTAAACAAAGGGAGTAGTCAATTCTTTCCGAGTTTTCAGGGGAGACTTCCCTGGAGTTCAGAGCATGCCCTGATCTGGCTTACTCTAGACTGTATAAATTAATAGCTTTTAGACCGTACCTTGCCCTGAGTAACTCCATTTTATTAAACATTAGTTTTCTCCACTTTGAATACAAATGCTGAGGCACAATTGTTACCAGAGTTTGATGGTGCCAAATTCTTGGTTTTGTGAACTGAAGAATGACTTCACAAATTATAGAAGGCAAGTGGAAGTGAAAGAGTTTTATTTAAAAGACAGAGAAAAAGCCTCCACAGCAACTGAGGGAGTACTGAGTAGGTAGCTGCGGGAGAGCAGTAGTTGTCTAGGGGTTTTTATAGTTTGTAGGATACCACCAAAACTCGGTAGGACAACAATGACTGGTTTTTTTAAATTTGTTGTTGTTGTTAGGTGCGCTTGAATTGGTGTCTGACTCTTAGCCACCCTATATACAACAGGCTAAACAGTATTGCCAGTGCTTCTCTGCTATTCATAACGTTTTCAATGGATGATTGATTTTTGGGAGTGGGTTGCCAGGTCCATCTCCCAAGCCTACAGCACCTGTGTCCCCGGGGAATCTCCCATCCAAGTACCAACCAGGTCTGACTCTGCTTAGTTTCTGAGATCTGACAGGATACAATGCCACTGTGGTACTGCTGCAGGCTTTTTAAATATAGCTGTCTTGAATTGTTTGGTTTATTTAATCCTTAACTATCTGGCTTTTTGGTGGTTGGCTTTGTGCTGGCGCCAGCAGGCTTCTCTGCTATTCAGTCCCCCAGTAAGCCTTGTTTTCTGGTGTGTGCTGCCCAGAGCATCAGTGATAGGTACCTTATAGTGGTCAAGGATCTTCACTCTTTCTATTAGAGACTGATTAGGTTTTTTCCTCTAGGCCCCATTTTTCCTGCTCCTGCCTAAAATTTCTAACCCATGTCTCAAGGACTCTGTATCTTGTTTGTGTCCATAAACAGCCAGCATCTCTCCAGTGTAAAACCATGAGTCATAGACTGATAATAACTTATTCTTGTGAATAAAATATTACCACCTATGAGCTTATTGAATCAAAAAATATATTGAGCCAGGCATGGTGGCTCATGCCTATAGTCCCAGCAACTTGGGAGGCAGAGGCTGGAGGATCACAAGTTCAAGACCAGAGGCAGTTTGCATAATTTAGCGAGACCCTGTCTCAAAAAAAAAAAAAAAAAGTTAAAAATGGGCTGAGGGTGCAGCTCAGTGGGCAAGTGCAAGGCCCTGGGTTCAACCCCCAAGACAGTAAAAGAAAAAAGAAAAAGGAAATATATATCAGAAGAACAAGGCCATGACTCTTCAGACCCATGAATGATGCAGCCCCCTCACCTAGACCATAAAAAAGAGGAGCACTTCAAACTTGGATATGGCAGCATCCACTGACCAGTCATCAGACCACTGGGGTGTGTGCATCTTGGATCCACAGGTGAATAACTCCCCACTCTGTCCTGGAGGCTTCAGCTCAGCTAGATCCCTCTGCTAGCTAAACTCCCTCTGCTAGACAAAAGAAAACTCCAATTATGGTAGGTCTGGCCCTGGCCCTGTGTCTTATCCTTGACCTGGCCTTGCATCTTGCCTTGAACCAACCCTGCACTTCTTTACCATCTGGCATGGAGACTGGCTCTTCACTTCCAACAGCTATGTGACTGAGTTGGTTAATATCTTATCTAACTATCTGCAGTGACTCTCTTTACTTCCATATCTTTAACCCTTTAGTTGCCATTCTGTAATATGTAATTGTGTGAAGTGTAATGGAGACCAGCTTTGAGCCTCTAACAACTCTATGATCAAGTTCATTAATATCTTAACCAACCACCTGCAGTCACTCTCTTTGATTTTATATCAGCTCCTTGCTCTTCCCTTCAGGAAGCCCTGTTTGAACCTTAAAGTCTTTTAACCCTCTAGTTGCTATTCTGTAACCTATACATAATTCAGTGAAGTGTAATGTGTGATCTGAGAATTAATACTAGTATTTAATAAGGATTTTAAGGAAAACTATAATAAATGTTCAGCCTTTTAATAGAATTAATTTTCATCTCATGTTATGATAGCTCTTTCTAATAGCAGTGGGAAATGATGTGATTAAAACACAATGTTGCTGGACATGGTGGTGCATGTCTGTAATCCCAGTACTTGGGAGGCTGAGGCAGGAGGGTCATGAGTTCCAGACCGGCTTGGGCTGCATAGTAAGTTCAAGTCTAGTCTGGAATACATAGTGAGAGTCTCAGTGTCCTCTCTCTCTCTCTCTCTGTCTGTCTGTCTGTCTTTCTCATATATGCACTCATATACACATGCACATGTGTAAGTAAATACATAAGTAAATACATAACTTTGTTTTGTGATTTTATAAATAGAAAATCATGCCAAAAGAACAAGCTGATAGAGGGTAAAGAGGGAGTGAATAAGAACAATGTACACAATATAATTGAATGAAAATGTCATTATGACACCCATTGTTATGTGCTAATTGAAAACAAGCTATAAAAGATTTAAGCATAGGCATTAAGAGAGAAAGAGAAACACTTAAGTGCCTTAGCAGTAGCTATAAATAAGACTTCATGGCTTTTGGAGTTACATTATTAAAACAATGTGATCTATACCTAAACTCAAAAGATTAAGTAAAAATGTTTTGGTATAGTTTTTTCTAAAAAAGAACAAGCTGATGTTTTTAAAAAGGAGAGGGTGGCGGTAGGACAATGGAAGGAAAAAGTTAAGATGAGTGTTTTGACCTACACATCTACACATAATAATACCTAACATGTAGAATTCATGCTGTTTCAGGAAGGTGATTCTTAGCCCATTCTTGTATGATTTGTAAAATCAGATATAGTCACAGTCTGGTGACAGTCTGGAATTGGAATCTTTTGTCTAGTATTATATTTATTTATATTTAACATTATTGGAAAATGTAGACATTTCATTGAATTTGCTATAAAGAAGTTGCTGTAAGAAATTTAATATATACTTAATACTTATATTAAACAGAAACCTAAGAAGTTGTGCATAGATTCAATTAAATTTTTACATATTGAATTATTGGAGTTCACTAATTAAAGGCTGGTGGCTGCCTTTACAGGATAGATAGTCCATCCATTGGTGAATTCCTCTTCTAAAGAAAAATACATTTATGTATTGACCTCAAAATTGTTTCATGCTTCTCGGCCCATGTAGTTACCTTTCCCAGAGTAATATTTCTGGACATCTCTATCCTTCCTTCACTCTTATGTGATTGGTGAGTTGAAAAAGTATAAATGAGCTTGGCAACTTTAGTTCCTTCCACTCTTCCTCCTTCTCTTGGAGTTAACTACAGAAAGTTCAGTTTTGACAACTTGTCTTTATAATAGGTTGCATAGAGAAATGCTCTGCTCATGCCAAGGATGGCCAGTACTTGCTCAGTGCTATAGCTGACTGTGACTGATAGGTGTGTTTAATTCAGTACAAACTTTTACTTAGAATTAAAAAAAAAATTGCAAGTATGACATTTCTCAGTCTCTCTTCATTATCGATTCCTAATTACTTACTTGTGGTCAGAGAATTAAACACACACATACACACATATTCAAACACACCTGAATCTTTGAAATGTAATAATGTCCTGTTGTTGTTGTTGTTGTTGTTGTTGTTGTTAGGTGCCATCAAGTTGGGTCCAACTCATAGCAAACCTACATACAACAGAACAACACACTACCCAACACTGCCATGCCTGGCACTGTGTCAGTGCTTCTCTGCTATTCATAGGGTTTTCAGTGGTTGGTTGTCTGAGGATTGCTTCGGGAGTAGGCTGCCATTGTCCTTCTGGTGTTTTTGTGGTGCTGAAGATCTAACAGGGCCTCAGTGCAGAGCAGCATGCTATCAACTGAGCTAAACTCCAGCCCCAATAGTGCCCTACTATTTATAAATCATGTATGCCCAAAAAGTATGCATTTTTCACCAATTGGTTGTAGTGTTCAATATGCAGCCAAGCCTGTTATGTTCAAATTTTGTTACTGTACTGATTTTCCACAGTGTGATCAGTCAATTATTCAGAGAAATATATTAAATTCCAATCTATAATAATGAGACTATCAATTTTCCTTATTGTTCCCTCAATTTTTTCCTTTATGTAAAATGAAGCTGTGTAGTTAGGTACATACAAATTTACAGTTGCTCTATTTTTCAGGTGTCATTTTTTTTTAGCAATGTGTCCTTTGCCCTAAAATTTATAGATATAGAAAAAGTACTTCAGCTTTATATTTGTTAAAATTTGCCTAACACTTCTTTTCCCATTCATTAGTTTTCAGTATTTCTGGGTTTAAGATCTATCTTTTGTAAGCCACATATGGCTAGGTTTTTCTTTTAATTTGGCCTAACAATGTTTTTGTTTTAATATAGTGTTTTTAGAGCAGTTTTAGTTTCAGAGAAAAATTTGCTAGAAAGCACAATGAGTTCTCCTATACATTCTACTAGCACACACTTTACTAACCTCACACATTATGAACTTTCTGTACCACAGTAGTGCCTTTGTTACATTCTATGAACCTACTTAGATGTGTCTTTATCACCCAAAATACATAGTTTACCTTAAGGTTCACTCTTGGTGGCATATATTCTTAAGTTTTGAAAAATGTACATGACATGTCTCCAACAATGTGGAATCACAGGAAAGGAACACTCTCCCTGGAAATTCTCCATGTTCTGCCTAAAAATCCCTCCCTCATCCAATTACAGACATCCAACCACTGATCTTAGTTTTACCTTTTCTAGAATGTCATATGGTTGGAATCATACAATATGTAGCCTTTTCATATTGGCTTCTTTCATGTAGTAATAAGCATTTCAAATTCTGTCATTTCTTCTCAGAGTTTGATCACTCATTTCTTTTAGTACAAAATAACATTCCTTTGTTTGGATGTACCACAGTATATTTATCCATTTATATACTAAAGGACATTTTAGTTGCTTCTAAGTTTTAGCAATTGCAAATAAAGCTGCTATAAACATCTGTGTCCAGGTTTTTACGTGGACATAAGTTTTCAACTTATTTGGGCAGAAACCAAGGAAGTGTGATTGCTGGAATGCTAAAACTATGTTTAGTCTTATAAGGTATGCCAAACTCTCTGCCAAAGTTAGCTGTAACGTTTTGTAAACTCTTTCCTCATTAACCTATTCCTTTAAGAACTGAGAGCTATAAAATAGATAAGAATGAAAAAATGAGGACTAAATACATTGTGTTTTCTCATTATAAATTCCTAGGAGTAGGAATCATAAAGCGGTTTTATGTGACTTAAGAAAAGCATCAAATTGTTTCCTGAAAAGTACTATACCAATTATGTTACCATTTCTTTGCAATGGTTCATCAATCTGTTTCTTTTTTCCTCTTGCTGCTATGGTATGAATGTTTGTGTGTCTTTGAAATTTCATGTTGAAACTTAGTACTTAGTAGTAAGTACTAAGAGGCAGGGCCTTTAGGAGATTGATTAGGTCACAACTATGTTTAAAGGCCTTTATCCCATTTGGCCTTTGGAGGACTCAGTGTTCAATGCATTATTTTGGGAACAGAGAGACCAGGCCCCCAGCCAGGCACAAAACCTGTTGATATCTTGAACTTAGACTTCCCACTCTATATAGAACTGTAAGAAATAAGTTTCTATAATTTGCAAATTTCACAGTCTGTGGTATTTTGTTATAGTCCTGCAAAGGGAGTAAGGTATTTGCTGAAGGATTATCTTACATACATGGATCATTTATTTCAAATGCCTCTTTGAAGGTCACTGTTATGTTGAAATAATTTAACTGTGTTGTGCTTAAGCACAGCCTAGACACAGAACCAATGTGTATTTTCTTTATTTTTTCTTTCTTTTTCTTTTTTTTATTCTTCTTCTTCTCCTCCTCCTCCTTGCCCTCCTCCACCTCTTGCTCCTCTTCCACCTCTGCTTCCTCCTCCTTCTCTTCCATTTCTTCATTTTCTCTTTCTCCTTCTCCTCCTTTTTTTGGCAGTATTGTATGGTTGAATCCAGGGTCTTGCTCATGCTAGGCAACTGCTCTACCACTGAGCTGCTGCATCCCCTGACCCCTTTTTTATTTTTATTTTGAGATAGAGTTTTGCTAAATTGTTTAGGCTACCTTTGGCCTTGAATTTACAATCCTCCTGCCTCATCTTCCCAAGTCTCTGAGATTACAGGTGTGTACCACAGTGCTTCAATGTGCCCTTTCAAAAGCAATTTCACATAAAAGTGGTTGAATCAGAAATGCTTTTTTGCTTAACTGTACGAATGTAACAAATCGTTGACATTTAATAAAATGTATACTATCTAAATATAGAGACATTTATGAAAATTTAATCTAGTCCTATTTTCATGCTAATTTCATGGTAATGTTTATGCTTCATTTCTTTAATCAATCCCTTATGTCAAAGCTCTATTTAAATAGGGGGGATAACTTATTTGCTTACATTTTCCCATGCCTATTAGAAATACGACTATTAGGCTGAAGTAAATCTCCTAGTATAGCTCATATTATGGTTTTATTCACAGTAAGAAGCTTATTGATATTATTGAGCTGTGGAAATATCTTTAAGTATATTTAATCTCATAGTTTATCTTCTTTAGGTTTTCTTTCCAAATAATATTTAATGTGTTGACCCATAAGTAAGGGAATGTCTGTAACTCATTTTATATTAAGAAGTTTATTAAATTTATTATATGTTTCAATTTATATTAAATGGAGGCATATATATGAGTATGTGCTTTTAAGATTATCTTACCACATCACTTGATCTTGTTCAATGTTTGAATCTCACAGAAGGTGAAAGGAGATGCTTGTTGATTTGATTTACAGAATATATACTGCATATACATATACACACGAAAATAATGCGGAAACTGTGGACTTTTTATAAGCAGATAGGCTGCACACTTGAACATGAGCTACCAAGATTACTTAGTCTAAAATTTAATGCAGAAAAATTTCCATGTGTGATTGTGATTAAATCTGTTTAGTATCTCTTGTGACTCACATTCCAAGAAAGAAGAGTTTTTTTATATTTCTTTACTTTTTTTTAATAAACAGAAATCAAGTAAAAACCACAGAACCTCTCTCTATATATTTGAGTCTGCATCAAACATTTTCACTTGGGATAATTTTTTCCAAAGAAGGGGTGTGTAACTACTTCTGAGTGCTTTTATTTTAGGCTAAATTTCAAAAATTTCTCTTTGACACTCTTGAACTAAACTTCTACTCTGTAGGATTAGTGCAGTGCTATAGTTTACACTTGGACTGGGATTTAGCTCAGTTGGTAGAGCGCTGCTCTGCAGTCTCTGAGGTCCGAGTTCGATTCCCAGCACCACAATAAAACAGGAGAAGGACATGTCAACCCACTCCCAAGACAAGCCCGAAATAATCTGCCATTGAAAACCCTATGATGGTCACTATGAGTCGGACACAACTCCACAGCACCTAACAACAACAACAATATAGTTTACACTTATTTCCTCAGTTGTATGTATATATGTGTGTATACATATATATGTTGTTATTGTTAGGTGCCGACTCATAGCGACCCTCATAGGGTTGTCAATGGCTGATTGTTTTAGGACTGCTTCAGGAGTAGATTGCCACATCCTTCTCAGATTTTTGTGGTGCTGAGAATTGAACTCGGGACCTCAGAGACTGCAGAGTGACACTCTATCAACTGAGCTAAATCCCTGTGTGTGTGTGTGTGCATGTGTGTGTGTGTGTATGTGTATTTTTTTTTTTTTTTTTTGCAGTGCTTGTCGAGGGAGTGAGTTTGAACCCAGAGCTTTGCATGTGCTAGTGTTCTACTGCTGGGCTACTGCTGGGCTACTGCTGGGCTGGACCACTAGCCCATTTTGTTTCGTTTTGTTTTGTTTTTGTTTTTGTTTTTGTTTTTGTTTAAGTCAGAGTCTCACAAAGTTATGCAGGCTGCCTCTGGCCTTGAACTCATGATCCTCCTGCTTCAGCCTTCTGAGTTGTTCGGTTATAGGTGTGCACCCCTATGCTTGGCACTTGTATAAAATTTTTAATAAAAGTATTTTTCATATTTCTACGTAAAAATACGGTTTTTATGAAAATCTCACTAAAATTTTGAGAATCAATCCAAATAATATCTTCAAACTATTCTTGATCAGATTTACTAGGATTAATTTTGGTTAATTTTCTTAATGCCTTTTACACTACTTTAAAGCCAAGTCTTATTAATCAGAGCAGTCAGGGAAAAGTGATCACATATTACCTATATCACAGTGAAAATAAGCAATAGTTAACTCTACTTTAACCGGTGGCTTTGATTATAAGTGGGAACAAAAGAGAAGCTGCTTGGGCTGTTTTGTTTTCCCCATAATGCCCCTCTGGTTGTAAAAAGAAGTGCATCTAGTTAGCCATTGGTAGTAACAGAACCCTACTGGTGAGTTGAGCACAGCTTAGGTGTATTCTATAACTTTAACCCAATTTGTACACAAACCAAATAGTATATGAATCAAAAAGCTAGAGTTAATGATTTTATAACAGTTGGTTTAAGGTGGGTTGTAGACCTAAATATAAAAGATAAATCTATACAGCATTTAGAAGAAAATATAGAATATCTTCTTAATCTGGTTATTGATAATAATTTTGTGGAAAGCTCAAAGCAAAACCTAAAAAAGAAAACTGATAAATTAGGTTTAACCAAGTTGAAAATTTCTGCTACTTGAAAGTCATCATTAAGAGAATGAAAAGAGAGAGGCTTGGTGCTATGGCACACACCTGTAATTCTAGCAACGTGGGAGGCAGAGGCAGGAAGATTGCAGGTTTAAGGCCAAAAGCAGCCTGCATAACATAGCAAGACTCTGTCTCAAGGTATAATAAAAAAGGGCCTGAGGGTGCAGCTCAGTGGTAGTATGCATGCAAAAAGTATGCATTCGGCCCTGAGTTCAGCCCCTACTACCACACACACACACACACACACACACACACACACACACACAGAAGAAGGATGAGGAGGAGGAGGAGGAGGAGAGGAAGAGGAAGAAGAAAAGGAGAAAAGAAAAAAAAAAAGAAAAGAAAGAAAAATAAAATGAAAGGGGTGCAGTGCAATTGATCACATGTGTCCGTAGTCCTAGCTACTTGGGAGGCTGAGGAAGGAGAAGCTCTTGAGTGAGCTTGGGGCTAGCCTAAGTAGAATAGACTGAGTTTCTTTTAAAAGGAAATAAAAAAAGAAAGTGAAAAGGCAAGCCACAGACTAGGAAAAATATTCATGAAACATATATCTAACAAAGGGCTTATTATCTAGAGAATATAAAGAATATCTGTAAGTCAGAAATAAAAAGAGAAGCTGTGATAAATATGAACAAAAAACTTGGAAAAGACAGAAATTTGGGAAGTGTAAGAATGACCAAAATATTTGTACAGAAGTAAAAATATATGTCCAAGATTACTTGTGATTACTTTATTTACAGTACCCCAAACTGGAAACAATTCAAATGTCTGTCATCATTAGAATGCATAAAATTATGGTATAACCACCCCAAGGAATACTGTTTAGTAATAAAAAGAAATTGATTTTTGGTACACATAATTAACTACATAGTTTTTTTGCAGAGCCAGTGAAGCCACATACAAAAAAGGTGTAATTCATAATCACAAATATATGAAGTTCCCAAATCTGAAAAACTAATTTAAGGTGAAAAATCAGAACACTTGTTGCTCTGAGGGGAAGGAAACTTTCTTAGGGAACACAGATGTTCTTTATATTGATAGGAGTATTAAAAAGTGTTATAGTCTAGTGAAGAAAAACGGTAATATGAAACATGAAACACCATTATAAAAGATAAACAACTGACTAGGTAAAGGTACAGAATATGATCACTTAATTTCTGACAAGGCATATCAGGAATGTATTACAGAGTTATTCTTGAAGTAGGCCTGAAGTAAAAGTAGGACTATGTACTGTGTCTGTAATAGATAATATGAAGTATCTTACATTCACTAAGTTAGGTTTGATTCATTAAAGGTATTTTCAGTGAAAGTAGTTATTAAAATGGAAGATAGTTGCTTTCAATCCTCCTATTTTATAGATCTTTATGCCTCAGATTTGCCCTATTATGTTGTTATTTGTAGAGTTTGGATTTAGACCTGCATTGAACATGGACACATCCATCTCTTTGTTATCTTCTCACTTTGTGGTGTAGATTGTAAATCTCTGTTGGTCTAAAAAAGGAACATTGGTGATGCATGTTGTAGAGGTGACAGATATCCATTAGCTCTTGTCTGTCTATGTATTTGCAACAGAATATAGAGGACTTTGAGGTTGTAGGAGAAAATAGGACTGCAAGGGCTACAGGATAGAAGAAGACAAGATTTCCAAATTACCACATGGCAAGAGCACTTGAGATCAGGAATAGTGGACTGTTACAAGGATGAAAAATAAACTATTAAACTCCTGAGATTTAGAGTTGCTATAGCTTCTGATATTGCCCTTTCGTAGCATGGATTTTTATTGATGGCACCATCATGGAAACAATACACATAAAAACACCTCTTGATGAAAGCATGGATGGTTTGGGGAAGTTGAAACCAAGAGTGCATGAAAAATTGCTAATGCATATAGTAATGTCTGATATAAAGAAGAGAACCTTCGAGCCATGTAGGCAGAACAGGATTTGTTTTTTTTTTTTTTTTTTTTTTTTTGTAAATTTTTGAAGGTATGTTATACTATTTTCTTTGACTCAGGAAGACTTGGGCCGTTTGCATGAAAATAAGTTTTAGCTCATATAACTTCCTAGCAAGGAGGAAAAAAAACCTTAGGAAATGTTTTCTGCATATGTTTGGTGGTATTTATTCTGAGACTTCATTCAAAAGCAACTGCAACAGTATATGGACAGGGAACTTCCATAAAATCAAGGCAGATTCAGAAGAGAACATGGAACCAAGGACATCATTGATGATGTCAGATGGATATTAGCCAAAATCACAGAGTACAAGAAAGGTGTTTGTGTTTTATTGACTATGCAAAGGCATTTGACTATGTGTTGTTAGGTGCCATCGAGTCGGTATCTGGCTCATAGCGACCCTCTGTACAACAGGGGAAACACTATTGTCAGTGCTTCTATGCTGTTCATAGGGTTTTCAATGGCAGATTGATTTTTGGGAGGGGGTTGCCAGGTCCTTCTCCCAAGCCTACAGCTTCTGGTGTTCCCAGTCAGTCTCCCATCAAGGTACTAACCAGGGCCGATCCTGCTTAGTTTCCGAGATCTGACGGGATCGGATGCCACAGGGCTACAGCTGCAGCTGCAGACAGTTGACTGTAGGTCATAGCAAATCATAGATAACATTGTGAAGAATGGGAATACCACGGCACTTAATTGTACTCATGAGGAATCTCTACATGGATTAGGAGGCAGTCATTCGAACAGAACAAGAAGGCACCGCCTGGTTTAAAGTCAAGAAAGTGTACATCTGGGCTGTATCCTTTAATTAATCCTCTTTAATCTGTATGCTGAGCAAATAATCCGTGAACCTAGACTTTATGAAGAAGAACCTGGCATCAAGATTGGAGGAAGACTCATTAACAACCTGCGTTGTGCAGATGACACAACTCTACTTGCTGTAAGTAAAGGAGATTAGAAACATTTACTGATAAAAATAACAGAACACAGCCTTTAGTATGGATTGCACCTCAACATCAACAAAACAAAAATCCTTCCAACTGGATCTGTGTGCAATTTCATGACAAATGGAGAAAAGATTGAGGTTGTCCAAGATTTTGCTTTACTTGATTCTACAATCAACACCCATGGAAGCAGCAGTGAAGAAATCAAAAGACACATTGCATTGGGGAAAAGCTGTTGCAAGAGACCTCTGTAAAGTGTTGAAAAGTAAGAAAGTCATATTAAAGACAAAGGTGTGCCTGGCTCATGCCATGGTATTTTCAGTCACATCATGTGGATGTGAAAGCTGGATATTGAATAAAGGAGACAGGATAAGAATTGAGGCTTTTGAATTATAGTGCTGGAGACGAAAATTAAATGTACTACCAACTGCCAAAAGATCCCACAGATCTGTCCTAGAAGAAGTACAACCAGAGTGCTCCTTGGAAGCAAGAATGGCTGGACTGTGTCTTATGTATTTTGGACATCACGTCAGGAGGGGCCAGTCCTTGGAGAAGAACATTATGTTTGGGAGAGTAGCAGGTCAACAACAACGACAACAACAACAAAAAAGGAAGACCCCCCAACTAGATGGATTGACATAGTGTCTGCAACAATGGGCTTAAATATAAAAAAAGATTGTGTGTCTGGCAAAGAATCAGGAAGGATTTCCTTCTATTGTACATAGGATTGCTATGTAACTTGATGGCACCTAACAATAATAATTCTGAGTCTAGAAGGCTACTTGCTTAGATTGTCCTTATTAATTTCTTATATTTCTAAAGAGTATAATAATTTGTTAAGCACCTTTAAATAGATTGTTTTACTTGGTCTTCAGTTTAGTCTGGAAGGTCAAATTTTCTTTATTTTGCAGAAAAATTTGCATATGTTACAGGACCTGACCACTTTGTCTGAAGGAGCTAATCATTCTGCTTTTCCTTACTTTTAAATTTTATCAAACTTTTTGTTTTTTCATAGTTCATTGCAGATTCTAAAACATATTGCTTATTCACTTATTTTTTATGATTGATTCCCTTGCTAAATGTGAGCTCCTAAAAACAGATGTGGCACCTGTCTGTCTTATGTTACCCCAGCTTTTATGACTTCTGGTACAAAGTAGGTAATCAGTCCATACTAATTAACAAGTGAATGTGTAATTTGTTCTTCATCCTGCTAAGATTGTCAGACCTAGCAGTAGAACCATGGTTTTCAAGCTTGATCCACCATAATAAACTTTTATTTGCTAATACAATTAGATATTATTGTAAGTTTTCTATTCTGTCCAATATTCCATGATTCTTTGCTCAGATAATCTAATCTGTCTTTCTGTGCTTGTTTCTTTTCTTACAGATTTATTCATTGGCTCATTTTCATTGATTCAATTAGTCACTTAATAAGCTTTTGCTAAGTATTTGCCATGCATTGTGCTAGGGTTTAGGAATGAAAAATCAATAAGAGAACAGGAGTCTGAGTTTCAAGAGTACATTCCTTGTTAACCTCAACCATCTGAAAAAAAAGCAGGGAGCAAAAGTGAAGACTGCTAATGACTATGGAACTTCACCAAGCAGAAAGAAAACATAGCATTACTATTATAAAAATAATAGTTAAATAGCCGGGCGTGGTGGCGCATGCCTGTAATCCCAGTGGCTCCGGAGGCAGGAGCAGGAGGATCGCAAGTTCGAGACCAGAGGCAGTCCGAGTAACTTAGCGAGACCCTGTCTCAAAAAGTGAAAAAATGGGCTGGAGATGCAGCTCAGTGGTCCAGCACTTGCAAAGCATGCAAGCGCGAAGCCATGGGTTCAACCCACAGTATCACAAAAAAAAAAAAAAAGTTAAATCAAAAAGTAAAAACTGACCAGAGCAGCAGAAATTCTAAGAGATAAAGAACACAAGAGATAAAAATAGAGGATAAGAAAAGGGAAATAAAGTAGGCTGTATCAAGCTAAGTGGTTTGTGCATTTTGATTTTTTCATTTATGCATGTATGAATGGATGTGTTTATCCTTTCCACAAGAACACTATGTAACCACTGAGAACCTATAGCAGATAAGCTTCTGTAAGGTAAGGTGGAATAGAATCTTTGATAGTACTATTGTTGTTAGGTGCTTGCAGCCTTAGCCCTGTGGCATCCGATCCCATCAGATCTCGGAAGCTAAGCAGGGTCGGGCCTGGTTAGTACCTGGATGGGAGACCGCCTGGCAACACCAGGTGCTGTAGGCTTGGAGAAGGACCTGGCATCCCCCTCCCAATAATCAATCTGCCATTGAAACCCCTATGAACAGCAGAGAAGCACTGACAATAGTGTTTCCCCTGTTGTACAGAGGGTCGCTATGAGTCAGATACCGACTCGACGGCACCTAACAACAACAACAACAATTGTTGTTAGATTGCCATCAAGTTGGTCTGACTCGTAGTGACCTTAACTACAATAGATGAAACACTACCCAACTCTGTGCCAAACCCAGCACTATTGTCAGTGCTTCTCTTCTATTCATAGAGTTTTTGGTAACTGATTGTTTCGAGAATAGGCTTATGGGTCCTTTTCTGAAGGCTACAGCACCCAGTATTACCAGGTGGTCTCCTATCCAAGTACTAACCAGGTGCAACCATGCTTAGCTTCTGAGATACGATGAGATTAAATGCTAGGGTGAGATGACTGCAGGGTTGATAGTATTAAGAAGTAAATATAGAATGAAAAACTTGTAATCTTAAGAGTCTTATAATCCTTATAAGACTATTATACAATGTTGTCTTTAGTTCACCATTTCTTTTCCAAACTATGCAACAAGAAGTCTCTAGAAAATTCCCACCTTAGAATATTCAGCTAGTAAGGTGAGGAAGATAGCATCAGCCACCTCTTAACACTGTCAAAGACAAAGGGAACCATTTTTGCACAATTATGGAGTGATGGAACTTTAAGACAAAGAATTCCATATTGAGACAGAAAGTAGGTGTCATATAGGCAATCTTCAGATATGCTTTATACTTTATTTCAGATAGAATAGAAGGAAGTTGAAACCTTTTTTTGTTGTTGTTGTTTTCTTTTGGTGTGTGTATGTGTGTGTGTGTGTGTGTGTGTGTGTGTGTGTGTGTGTGTGATACTAGGGGGCTGAACTCAAGGCCTTGCACATACTTTGCAAGTGCTGTGACATTGAGCTGCACTCCCAGACCCATCTGCCCCTTTTTATCATGAGACAGGGTTTCAGTGGGTTATGAAGGCTTCCTCTGGCCTCAAACTTGCACTCCTCCTGTGTCCACCTCGAGAGTTGATGGGATTATAGGCATGGGCCACCACACCTGTCCAAGTTGAAATCTTTTTGACAAGCTCTCCCTTTATAGTTTCCTAGTGTAGTTTCATTAAATGACCAAAATAAGTTCTGACCTAGAGAGGAAAGCAATCTCTACTTCTAACAGAAGTCAGATAATAAACAAACATCAAATCTAATGCACTTTCTACTATGATCCCTTACAAAGTTTGCCAAATGACTCTAATGATTATCCTTTTTGTGCAGCTAATACAAGTAACTGGTGAGGAGTTGTAGTAGTAGTAGTAGTAGTAGTAGTAGTAGTAGTAGTAGTAGTAGTAGCAGCAGCCTCAGAAGTAGTGTCATTTGAGAAGATATTCAGCATCTTTAGTTATTAGAGAAATACAAATAAAAACAACAACGATAATAATATTTTAGTTTCATACCTATTAAGGTGGTTATAAGCAAAAAAGAAAAGAAAAAATAACAGGTGTCATAGAGGTTATCAAGAAGTTAGGGAACCCTTGAACATTTCTGATGGTAATGCAAATGATACAGCTGCTAGCTACAGAAAACAGTTTAGAAATTTCTCAAATATTAAACATAGAGTTATATGACCCACTAGTTCCACTTCTAAATATATACCCCAAAGAATTAAAAATAAGGATTCAGATACTTATATGTAAATGTTTATAGCAGCATTATTCACCATAGCCAAAAAGTGGAGAAAATCTCAATTTCCATTGAGAGATGAATAAATGAATAAAATGTAGTATAAAATAGAATATTAGTCTGTCATAAAAAGGAATGATATTCAGAGATATACTATAACATGAATGAACCCTGAAAACATGCTATGTGAAATATGCCAGTAACACCAAATGATTTCCCTTATAAGAAGTACCTACAATAGGCAATTCATAAAGACAGAAAGTAGATTAACCAAGGTCTGGAGCAGAGAGGAATGTTGAATGTCTTTAGCCACTTTCTTCTGCTACAGTATACAGACTGGATAATTTCTAAACTGTAGAGGTTTATTTGGCTCACAGTCCTAGCTCACAGTTCTAGCTCACAGCTTGGACTTCTTGCAAAGTCCAAGAGTATGGCTCCAGCATCTGGCAAAAGAGGCTTGTTTAATTCCATGGTGGAAAGTGAAAGAAAGCACATGTGAGACCAAAAGAAAATGGAACCTAATTCATCCTTTCATCAGAAACTCACTTCTGTGATGAATAACCAACTCCTTCCTGTGATAATGGCATTAATATATTCAAGAAGGCACAACCCTAATGACCTTGTTGTTGTTGTGGTTAGGTGCCATCGAGTCGAGTCCGACTCATAGCGACCCTATGTACAGCAGATCGAAACACTTCCCGATTCTGTGCCAGGCAAACGATCTTATTTATGTTTAAGCCCATTGTTGCAGACACTGAGTCAATCCATCTGGTGGAGGGTTTTCCTCTTTTGTGTAGACCTGCCACTCTTCCAAACATGATGTCCTTCTCCAGTGATTGTTCTCTCCTGACTACATGTCGGAAATATGTAAGACGCAGTCTGGCCATTCTTGCTTCCAAGGAGCACTCTGGTTATACTTCTTCTAGGACAGATTTGTTGGTTCTTTTGGCAGTCCATGGTATATTCAATAGACGTCTCCAGCACCACAATTCAAAAGCATCAATTCTTTTTCTGTCTCTCTTGTTCAATGTCCAGCTTTCACAACCCTATGATGCAAGTGAAAATACCATGGCATGAGTCAGACGCACCTTCATCTTCAATGTGACATCTTTGCTTTTCAATACTCTAAAGAGATCTTTTGCCACAGCTTTTCCTAGAGCAATGCGTCTTTTGATGTCTTGACTGCTGCTTCTGCGGGGGTTGATGATAGAGCCAAGCAAAGCAAAATCTTGGACAACCGCAATCTTTTCTCCATTTATTGTGAAGTTGAGTGCTGACCCAGTCATAAGGATTTTTGTTTTGTTGATGTTGAGTCGTAACCCATATTGAAGGCTATGATCTTTGATATTCATCAGTAAATGTTTTAAATCCTCTTCACTTTCAGCAAGCAGAGTTGTGTCATCTGCATAATGCAGGTTGTTAATGAGTCTTCCTCCAACCTTGATGCCGCGTTCTTCCTCATAAAGTCCAGCTTCTCGGATTATTTGCTCAGCATATAAATTGAAGAGATAGGGTGAAAGTATACAGCCCTGATGCACACCTTTCTCAACTTTGAACCACTCAGTGTTTCCTTGTTCTAATCAAATACCTGCCTCCTGGTTCATGTACAGATTTCTCATGAGCACAATTAGGTGTTCTGGTATTCCCATTTTCCGAAGTGTTATCCATAGTTTGTTATGATCCACACAATCAAATGCTTTTGCATAGTCAATAAAACATAGATAGACATCTTTTTGATATTCTCTGCTTTCAGCTAATATCCATCTGACATCAGCAATGATGTCCCTGGTTCCCCACCCTCTTCTGAATCCTGCTTGATTTTCTGGTAATTCCCTACCTATATACTGCTTCAGTCGCTTCTGAATGATCTTTATTAGATTTTCCTGGTGTGCAATATTAATATTGTCCTATAGTTTGCACATTCAGTTGGATCCCCTTTTTTGGGAATAGGCACAAATATGGATCTCTTCCAGTCAGTTGGCCAAGTAGCTGTTTTCCAAATCTGTTGGAACAAACATGTTAACACCTCCAGTGCTGCATCTGTTTTTTGCAACATCTCTATTGGTATCCCATCAATTCCTGGAGCCTTGTGTTTTGCCAGTTCTTTCAAGGCAGCTTCCACTTCGTCCGTCAACACCATTGGTTCCTCTTCGTATGCAACCTCTTGGAATGGTTGGTCATCTACCAATTCTTTCTTATATAATGACTCTGTGTATTCTTCCCATCTTCTTTTGATGTTTCCTGCATCATTTAATATTTTCCCTGTAGACTCTTTCACTACTGCCACTCGAGGCTTGAATTTTTTCTTCACTTCCTTAAGCTTGAGAAACACAGAGTGTGTTCTTCCCTTTTGGTTTTCTGCCTCCAGCTCCTTGCATATGTTATTATAATATTTGTTTTTTCTTCTCCAGCTGCCTTCTGAAATCTTCTGTTTAGTTCCTTAACTTCCTCATGTCTTCCTTTTGCTTTAGCTGCTTGATGTTCAAGGGCAATGTCCATTGTCTCTTTTGACATGTAATTATGTCTTTCCTTTTTTTCTTGTCTTTTTAAGAACTTTTTGCTTCCTTCTTGAATGGTATCTTTTATGTCATGCCACAACTCTTCTGGTCTCCTATCATTTGTGTCTAGTGCATTAAACCTATTTTTGAGGTGGTCTCTGAACTCAGGTGGGATATACTCAAGGTCATACCGTGGCTCTCGTATACTTGTTCTAATTTTCTTCAGCTTCAGTTTGAACTTGCATATGAGAAGTTGATGGTCTGATGCACAGTCAGCACCTGGTCTTGTTTTGACATTTTGTATAGAGCTTTTCCATCGTCTCTTTCCGCATATGTAGTCAGTTTGATTCCTGTATGTTCCATCTGGTGAAGTCCATGTGTATAGTCTCCATTTATGATGTTGAAAAAATGTATTTGCAATGAATAGGTCATTGGTCTGACAAAATTCTGTCATGCGATCTCCAGCTTTGTTTCTGTCACCAAGACCATATTTTCCAACTACTGGGCCTTCTTCTTTGTTTCCAACCTTTGCGTTCCAGTCACCAGTGATTATCAGTATGTCTTGATTGCATGTTTGATCTGTTTCAGATTGCAGAAGCTGATAGAAGTCTTCCCTTTCTTCATTTGTGGCCTTAGTGGTGGGTGCATAAATTTGAATAATAGTCATATTAACTGGCCTTCCTTGTAGGCCTATGGATATTATTCTATCACTGACAACATTGTATTTCAGGATTGATCTTGAAATGTCTTTTTTGATGATGTATGCAACCCCATTTCTCTTTAGTTTATCATTCCCAGCATAGTAGACCAGATGATTGTCTGACTCAAAATGGCCTATGCCAGTCCATTTTAGCTCACTGATGCCTAGAATGTCAATGTTTCTACGCTCCATTTCTCTTTTAACGCTTTCTAATTTTCCTAGATTCATAGTACGTACATTCCATGTTCCAGTTATTAATGGATGTTTACAGTTGTTTCTCCTCATTTTGAGTCATGCCACATCATCAAGTAGAGCACCCTGGGGCTTTACTCCATATCCATCATCATGGTAAACTCTACTTGGAGGAGGCAACTCTTCCCCAGCAGTCTTTTGTGTGCCTTCCAATGTGTGGGCCTCATTTTCTGGCACTATATCTGACAGTGTCTCTCTGCTATTCATAGGGTTTTCAATGGCTAGTTGTTTCGGGAGTGGCTTGCCAGGTCCTGCTCCCTCTAATGACCTAATCCCTCTTAAATTTCCTACCTCTCAACACTACTCCTATGGCAATTAAATTTCACTATGAGTTTTGGAGAGTACGTTCAAACCTTAGCAAGTCATCATTGTTTAAAGAGTATAGAGATTTTGTTGGGGATCATGAAACAATTTTGGAAATAGGGGTGGTGATGATAGCACAACACTGAGAATGCACTGTAATGCTACTTCATTGTACACTTAAAAGTGGCTAAAATAGGAAATTTTACATTATATTTACCAATACAGAAAAGGAATTAACAGTAGTTGTAGTAATAGTAATAATAGAATATAACATTTAAATTTTTAGTATGTCATAAGATGTTTATTTATATCAATGGTATCAGTTTCTCACTGGACGCATTTTAATCTCTTACTAAAAGCTAATATTATCTCAATACTCAGTGGTAACAATGCCAAGGTAATAGATATGTTTATTAGCATGATTGTGGTTATTATTTCCCAATGTATTAATGTATCAGCTTGTACATCTTAAATATATACAGTTTTTATATGTGATGTGCCAGTAAATTTATTAAAAAGTTAATGTTGGGAAGCAAAGAGGCAGAGAATTTTTATTTTGAGTCTCGAAGTCTTATTATAGCCAGCTTGTGTTTTATGTTATCCTTTCCTTTAGAGCACTTAAATTTTTTTCTATTATAATTTTTAATTTAACATCTGTGCAGGTGACATTTATTACTTTCCAAGTCATTTCTGGTGCTTTCTACTGCAAGTTTTGTTTTGTGTTGAGGGGAAAAATTAGTTGTTAATATATTCTTTGAAGAAAAAGGAAACAGTATTTGTTTTGTAAAGTGGTTCTACAGGTTCTCCACATAAGAAAGTATATTTGTTTTATGGGTTGTCTAATAGACATTATGTCCTTGAAAGAAGTGATTATGTCTGTATTATTTTTCATCGCATTCATAGAAACTAGCACAATTTCTGGTATTGGTAGGCATTAACAAAGATGTTTCTTCCATGTATGGTTGAAAAATGCATTAGTGAGTTTACATATTTGTAGAGAAGTAAAGAAATTTTAATAAATTATACATATGGGAGTAAATTTTAATGGTAAGACAATTTAATATGAAAATATTATGTTAAAATATATTATTTTCTACTATGAATACTTATAATTTAAATAATTTTAAGAGCAATAGAAAAGTAACATCCATATCATTGTTTAAATCATACCTACAAAGGTTGACTTGTCATTTGAGTAATCAAATATTGCATGTTAAAAAATATTGCATGCTTACTGTGTGGCACCATACCAAGAAATTTTCATGTTCTGTCTGTGTGCTCCTTGAACACAACTAATCATCAGAACAGCCCTGTGAAGTGGGTGCCAGTCCTCATTTTCCAAGTGATGATACTGAATCTCCCATCGAAAAGGTTGTCAGAATTCACTTGAGTAGAGAGAGCACAGAAAGCTAGTATCCAAATCCATGTCTTTGTGCCCTTAGCTCCATTGTTGGTGCTACTAACTGTTATGCTCTATGTGTAACCCAGTGAGTCCCATAGAACTTTGCTGTGGTCACTGGTCAGTTTCTACAATGAAGAGTTATTTCTCTCAGGTCTAGAGATAATGAAAGGCAAGAATCACATTGACACAAAAAATATATTGGAATTCTAATTTGTATAGTGGTAAGACAAAAATTTGAGGTTTCTAAAGCAAGGTCCATAACTACTGCTTTTATTCTTTGGTATTCTTTTCCCTGGATTCAGGTGCTCTGTGATAACAATGAAAAACTGATACCTAATATCAGTGATATGGCTTTCAGCATCACAGCAACATGCAAGCCTCCAATGTATGGCAAACTGACAGACAAGTGAAAGATAGATATTAGCTGAAAGCAGAGAATAACAGAAAGACATCTGTTTTTTTATTGACTATGAAAAGGCATTTGACTGTGTGGATCACAACAAATTATGGATAATGTTGCTATGAATGGGAATACCAGAACACTTAATTGTACTCATGAGAAATCTATACATGGATCAGGAGGCATTCATTCAAACAGAACAGTGAAACACTGCCTAGTTTAAAGTCAGGAAAAGTGAATCAGGAATGTATCCTTTCACTGTACCTCTTCAATTTTCTATGCTGAACAAATAATTTGAGAAGCTGGAATTTACAAAGAAGAACATTGTATTAGGATTGGAGAAAGACTCATTAATAATCTGTGTTATGCAGATGATACTACTTTGTTTGCTGCAACTGAAGAGGATTTGAAACATTTACTGATGAAGATCAAAGAATACAGTCTTTAGTATGGATTGTGCCTCCATATCAAGAAAACAAAATCCTTACAACTGAGTCAATAAGCAACTTCACCATAAATGGAGAAAAGTGATCCTAATGCCCATGTTCAATCTAGTAGAATATCCTGTCTCTCAGGAAGATATCTCCAAAATATAAATTCAACTGAATACCTTTATTTTACTTATAGTGATGTATAATGTATAAGACGTTTTTTACAATTGTGACTTATACATACATTAAGTTTTTTTCCACAGAAGAATCTTATGTATTTTGGACATGTAACCAGGAGGAACCAATCCCTGGAAAAGGACATCATGTTTAGGAGGGTGGCACGTCAAAGACAAAAAGGAAAATCCTCAACTAGATGGATTGACACAGTGTCTGCAACAGTGAGCTTAAACATAAATAAGATTGTGTGCCTGACACAGAATCATGGAGTGTTTCACTCTATTGTACGTAGGGTTGCTATGAGTCTGCCCTGACTCAGCTGCACCTAACAACAAAACAACTCTGTAACTCAATTTTAAAATCTGTCAAATGTGTGTGATAATACATTTCCATGTTGTTGTGTAGATTCTAATAATTGTAAAGTTTCTAACATGGTACTTAGACACATTATCTAGTCAAAAAATGATAGCTATAATTAAAATATTTTTAAAAAGTAGTTTTTAAATCTGGAAAAATATGGCAAATTAAAATACTTATCTGCCCTTCCTTCTAGCCGCCCTCCAAATAAAAACGAGAGAGCAAGGAGGGAAGGAGTAAAGTGGACAGGGAGAAAAAAGAAAAAGACAGGGAGAGGGAGAGAGAGAAAGACACACAGAGAGAAAGAGATAAAGAGAGATTGAGAAAGAGATTGAAGGAGAGAGGAGCACTTATATCTTATTTTAGTGGTACTCTGAAAAGAGCAAAAACAAAAACATAGTTTAATGTAATTCTACTACAGCCAAATATAAATGAGGCCTTGCTTGGCATACTACTTATACTGCTTTTCATTACTATCAGTAATGACTCGATTGTATTTGGGATGCTTTTAGCGATTAGAAAGTTCCCACACTTGATAATGTGTATGTATAATAAGAATGTTAAAGAGATTCATTAAAGATCTGGCAAATTAACTAGCCTAAGACTCAGATCACTCATCTGAACATTAGAAAAATATGAAATAATATAGCAGTTTGTTGTAAGAGTTTAATGTGGTATCACTTCATGTAAAACCCTGTTGGAAAATAAAAAAATGAAAATGAAAAGAAAAATAAAAGTGTAGTCCAGTGGTAGAACACTTGCAAAGTATGTGTGAATGCCTGGGTTCAATTCCCAAGTACTTAAAAAAAAATCATTATCTGTATGTATGAGAAAGCCTAATTGTATTTTGTAAAGTAGATCAATGATTTACTTAGCATATTTTAAGTAGAGTGCTTCTTTAAAATGGTGATTTCAGTTTATTCTTGTACAAACAGGCTCAAAAATTGTTTACTATTACCGGGTACTATCAGAATTAAGAAGTGTAATTCAGCAATGAGTTTTCTAAGCATTGTAATGCTTAGAATTGTCATTTTAGCTGGGGTATCCTTTATTTTTAGTTCTTGTTGGACCATTGAGGAAATATGTCTTACTTAATGCTTTCCATTAGTTTTAGTTGCATACCTAACAATCTTTTAATGGAAAATTTGTTTTCACAGGTTTTTTTTTTTTTTTTATTTTTTTATTTTGCGGTACTGGGGGTTGAACCCAGGGCCTCGCGCCTGCATGCTCTGCAAGTGCTGGACCACTGAGCTGCACCTCAGCCCATTTTTTTTTCCTTTTTGAGACAGGGTCTCGCTAAATTACGCAGACTGCCTCTGGTCTCGAACTTGCGATCCTCCCGCCTCCGCCTCCCGAGCCGCTGGGATTATAGGCTTGCGCCACCACACCCAGCCCTTCACAGTTATTTTTGATTATAAAAATTTTAGTTTTTTTGATTCCAATGATTTTTTTTTACTGTGTTTGTGTTATGTTTACCAGCTTCTCAATATTAAATTGAGAACTTTGGGTTCCATAAGAATTATATTTATCTACTTAAGTCCACTTATTTGTTAGTATAATATCTTTGCATATTTTCTCCTTTGTGTATTTTGAATAGATGAGGTATTAGTTTTGATCATATGAAATTATCCATGCATCTAGACTTACAAAGAATGCAAAATTAAAGTCTCTGTTATTATTATTCAGTCTACTTATCTGTTAGTTGTCTTTCACAAACTCATATGGTACCAATAGTTTCTCAGAATCATGTCATGATTTATATTACAGTTTGGATTTGTTTTTAAGGAAAACACATCTTTCATGTAATTATTCATATTTCTTTCAAAAACAGGCATGAAAAGTAACATCATAATAAAAGCAGGAATAATAGATTATCTTTGGGCTGGGATTTAGCTCAGTTGGTAGAATGCTGCACTGCAATCTCTGAGGTCTCGAGTTCAATTCCCAGCACCACAAAAATGAGAGAAGGGCCTGGCAATCCACTCCCAAGGCAATCCCGATACAGTCAGCCATTGAAAACCCTATGAGGGTCTCTATGAGTCGGATACCGACTCGACAGCAACTAACAACAACAACAACAACAATAGATTATCTTAACTAGACATGAATTCTTCAGTCACTTATTCTAGACTACCTCACTGAGAAATGTTTTAAATCAGAGCAACCTAGAAAAACATGAATCTTTTTTTTTTAAATATAGATTATCAGGTTGTGTTCCTATTTAAAAGAAGCTTAGATGGTCTTGGCATTCTAAATCTGAGAAAATACCTTATTTACCTTTAGTAACTGGATGAGAAATCTATATGAGTAGTGCTATATATTTTTTGGTTTTGGTTTCACATCAGAGCATGGTCCCTGAACAATATCTCTCATTTTTTTTGAAAATGTTGAATTTTGTTAGAAAACTCCATTCAAACTCCAAGTGCTTAGACAATGATAACTGGTGGTTCAATGTATATTTTCATTAGCACATGGGAATAAAAGTAAAAACATAAGCTCTTTACAGTATAGTACTAAATATTACAACATATTTCTTTGACTTCACTGATTTTTTGAAACTGTGGACTAGAAGAACTACTAATCTTTCAGTGTTTTAAACAGTGAATCACTAAAAACACAATCTGTTATTGTTATGGTTTGTATCTAAATGTCCTTGAAAGATCATGTGTTTTAATATTTGGTCCTGAGATGGTAGTGCTCTTTGTGGAGGTTATGGAACTTTAGGAAGGGGGTCCTAAGCTTTGCAGAAGTAGTTCGCTGAGGGCAGGCCTTTGGAGGTTTTTAACCAGATCCTTGATTCCAGTTGCTCTCTCTGCTTTCTGCTTCCTGATTGCCAAGATATGAGGTTCTCTGCAATGGGCCCTGCCATGACTGATGTGCCTCCATACTTTTTTGCCTATATAGTCTTTGATATACTAACTGTGAAGCACAATAAATCTTTTCTCCCATAAGTTTGTTTTAGTCAGTTTCTCTGTCACAGTGACACAACAGCATACAGAAAATAAGTACTGGAGAGTGGAGTCATTACTGTGTAGAAGCCTGACCATGTGTTTTTAGGAAGAGTTTGAAGAATTTAAAGAAGCAGTTAAGAAAAGCCCTGCATTGCCATAAGCAGAGCTTGAGACGCTGTCCTGATGGAAGTAAGGAATAGCAGAATGCCACCACTGATAGAAATGTTGATGGAGCTCACATGATTTCAGAGGAAAATGAAGATGCCATTGGGCATTGGACTAGAGACCATTCATGTTACATTCTCACAAGAGCTTATGTGTACTCTGCCCCATCCCTAAATGTAATGGACTAAAGAGTAAATATCACAAAAGTGACATAATATTGAGACTACATGTTATTTGTTGTGTGCTGTGTTTAACCAGATTTATGATGGAAAAAACAGAATGGCAGAACAGAAGGATTTTTTAAAATGTGCAGTTTGAAGAGAAATAAAAATCCCAGGCTTGTCTAAGATTTCTGTGGACATGGCTGGTTTGGGCAGGGAGGCAGTAATTGTTAAAAGATAATCTGCAGTAAAGGGAAATGTTGAACTTTTTTCTTGGACATAGAAATCCCCTGGAGGCAAAACAAAAATCTGCCAGGTCCCTCCCATTGGAGGCCCCAGGGTCTTAAAGGGCAAACTCATAAAAAACACTTTTATTTAAACAGAATGGCTGTAAAGTGAATGCCTCAAGGATTCCCTAATGCAAAAGGACCACTCAAGGAAGTGGTTTCTCAGCCTGGGCATATAGAGGCCACTGTTAGAGCTGTGGCTCAAAAGGATGAAGCTACCTTTCGAGATGGCAGCATATCTTGATGTCATCATGTGGTGCTGGTTTTTTAGAGATATGGAGAAAGCAAAAGTGAAGATGTTATAGAGGATCCTATCAAGATTCTATAAAATAGCCTCCAAGGTCAGGCAGTATGTACCAGGGTCGAATGCCCTATGTAGAGCCCCTGAAAGACTGATGTGTGAAGCTTTGAGAGTGGATCCTAAGTAGCAGTAGAGACCCCAAGATATTGGAGATGCCAGCAACATGAAACGTCTGACAACAGAAGCTGTTGGCAACAATTGGAGCCTGCCTTTGAGGGCCAAGTGTGCTGCAAATGGCAGGGCCATGGGGGCAAAGCCACTCAAGCATGCTTGAGCCCAGATCATGTCAGTTGCCAGATGATGTCATATGTTCCAGATACCAGACATGGAGACTCACGATATTTTGGTTAAGCAAGTTTTCGGTCTTGTTACAGACTGACCTTTCCTTCCTATTCCCCCATTCCTCCTTTATCAAATGAGAATCCTCACTTTGTGCCATTGTTATTGGAACTGTGTAGCCTGTTTATGTTTTGCAGGGGCTCACAGCTAAGTTTTCCTTGAATCTAAGTGGAGACTTTGGACTTGGTCTTTGAACATGGTTGAGACTATTAGGCCTTGAGGACACCTGAAGTTGGAATAAATGCATTTTGCATTATGAGATGGCCATGACCTTTGGGGGCTAGGAATGTAGTATTATGGTTTGGTTCTAAAATGATCTCCAAAGGTCATAGATTTTAATGTTTGGCCCCAGGTGATGATACTCTTTGTGGAGGTGATGGAACTTTGGGAGGTGGGTCCTAAGCTTTTCAGAAGTAGTTCACTGGGGGCAGGCATTGGATGTTTTTACCTAGAACCCTAGTTCCAGTTGTTCTCTCTGCTCTCTGCTTCCTGATATCCAGAATGTGAGATTCTTTACCACAGGCCTTACCATGCCTTCCCTGGTGCTGTGCCTTCCCATCTTGATGGATTGCGATCCTCTTAACTGTGAGGCACAAGAAGTCTTTGCTCCCATAAGTTTATTTCAGTTGTTTTCTATGCCACTGTGACACACCAATTGATTAATACAGTTATAATAGTTCATCAAGCAAACTTTTTTCTCAGTTATGATCTGATTACTTCCATTGCTGCAAGTTAATAATAATCATTTTAGTTAGAAATTTTTCCAAGTTTTATACAAAGACATGTTATCATTTTCTGAGTAATTTTCCAATATGGAGTACTAGCTCTTAATTAGATCTCATGCCACATGCTTGGCTGAACTTGACAGCTACCAAATGGATCTAGGATGAGTAGAGAAAGGTGAGCTCAGTGTTACTGGTTACTTTCATTTTAGCAAATCTCCCTTTGTTTCCTCGGTAACTAATATTTTGGGACAAATGAATTCTATCAGCTGCTATACTTATTGACAGATTTTCTATCACAGAGTCATAATCATAATTCATTTATTTTTTGTTGTAGCATCAGAGGCTCCTTGAAATGCTAGACACAGAGAAAGAACTGTTAAGAGAAAATATAAAAGAAGCTTTGATCCAGCAATCCCAGGAACAGAAGGTAGTACTTTTAAGTGTTCTCAGAGTGTAGAAAGAATGTTTTCTGCTACCTCAGATAATACATTAGTGTCTTTCCAACTGTCTTATCATTTACAGGAAATATTGGCAAAATGTTTAGAGGAAGAAAGGCAAAGAAATAAAGAGGCATTAGAATCTGCTGCAAAGGTATTTCCATTGAAATGTTTTTGTTTTTGTTTTGTTTTTTGGTAAGTGGATGTAAAAAAATGACTTCATTGGTGATATTGTCAGTCTACTTCTGTACAATATTTTGTTCCAGAAAAGAATCAAATTTTTTTCCTTATTTTTCCTCTTAAATTTAAGCTATGACTTTTCATACTTTTGCTAAATTTATACTATATAACATTATGATACATTGAAATGGCTTATAATGTAAATTATTATAAAGAACATATCTGTTGGGACACCTATTCAGTTTGTATTTGATGGATATCATCAGAGTGTGTGAATGTGTGTGTGTCAAGGTAAGCGATTTTTAAAATCAAACTTAAAATAATTCCTTTAAGCA